>RPOG01002405.1:0-23733 GCA_008086565.1 Thalassoma bifasciatum
AAAATAACAGGAACATATAAATATATTTTCATATATTTGGTTGCTCCACCTGACATTTTTGGGTGCTCAAATTAAAAATACTAAAAAATAATGAACCTAAAAACTTTGAAATGTTGGTCAACTACTGAAATCTGTTAGAAAACATAATTCTTCTCTCAGAAATATGTTTTTATCCATTTTCAAAGAACTTTTTAAAAATTAGTTTTTAGACCCTCTTTTTGTCATTGACCCACTTGTTGATAATATTCTGCAAAATTGTTTATTATTATCATTATTATTATTCCTTGCTTATATTTTCAAGCAAACCTGGAGATTAAATTCTGATTCTGATCATGAATAAATAATAAAATAGTTAGTTTGACATTAAATATAAACAGTGTTTGTTAGTTTTTAGCTCCTTTTAGGAAGTAAACACACAAATATAGAAGCTGAAACTAACACATGAACATAACAGGAGCTTAATCGTGTTGAAGAAGTCGTTTAGAAACACTCGTCTCTTTGAAGCCCCCTCGCTCCTAAAAACGCCACCCACTCGCTCCTTCCTTCCTTCCGCTGGCCCCGCCCACCTGATGGCACAGGTGGCCTCTGATTGGTGGTTGTTGTGGTTTGTGTAGGTGAAGTTAAAGCGCTGACTCATGTGAAGCGTCTGATGTGGGGATGAGGGGGTTAAAGTTCGCAGCATGTGCCCCCCCCCTTTGAAAACGAAAACCCTCGCACATGTGGCGAGAAATGTTTGGAATCACTGGAGGTCGAGACGATCAAACGCGGCGTCGATAAACGCGGCGACGACCTCTGACCCCGCTGCACCCTTTTATTCATGCATCTATTTTTAATAAAGACCAATTTAACACTGACATTAACACTTTTTCTAGTTCTTTACTTTATATTCTCATGATGCTTTCACTCAGTTTAAGTATTTTCTAAAGCAGGTTTTTGAGTTTCAGTTAAGTTCAGTTTAGTCATTAAAAGTAAAAATGTGTAATAAAAGACAAAAGCTGAGCAATAATTGCAACTTAGATTGAATCTCAATAGGATCTGTTACAATATTTTGATGGCAAAAAGCAGCAAAAATGGAAGAAACTGCAGGAAAACTTCAGGAATGGTCAAAAAAAGTTGGAAAAATTGGACAAAAATTGGTAGTAAATTGAAAAAATGGTCAGAAAGTAGCAAAAATGGCCAAAAAAAGCAGCAAAACTGGGTAAAATCTTATGAAATCGTCAAGAAAGTAGAAAAAAATTGGTCCAAAAGCAGCAACAATGGATAAAAATTGTCACGGAAATTTGGAAAACAGTCAAAAAGTTGCAAAACAAAGCTAAGAATCAGCAAAATTGGGAAAATTCAGAGAAATGCTTGTAAACCGGTTTGGAAAATAACAAAAATTGGTCAAAATGCAGCAAAAATAGATATAAAATGGGAGGAAATAAATTATAAAAAAGCTTGAAAGTAGCAAAAATGGATTAAATTGAGACAGAACTTAGAAAATGGTCAGAAAGTAGAAAAAATTGGTCCAAAAGCAGCAACAATGGATGAAAATTGGAAAGAAACTAGAAAAATCACCAGAAAGTGGCAAAAGTATAAAAGGAAAAATGACGAAAATTGGGAGGGAAACTTGAAAATCAGTCAGAAAGTAGCAAAAAATGGTTAAAAAGCAGCAAAATGGATGAACATTGTCGGGGAAGTTTGGATAATAGTCAGAAAGTTTAAAACAAAGCTAAGAATCAGCAAAAATGACTGAAAATTCAAAGAAAAAATCTCGGGAACTGGTTTGGAAAATAACAAAAATTGGTCAAAACGCAGCAAAAATAGATGACAATTGGGAGGAAATTAAAAAAAAGTAGCAAAAATGGATGCAATTGGATCAGAACTTAGAAAATGATCAGAAAGTGGCAAAAATGGCAAAAACAAAAAAAGCAGCAAAACTGGGTTAAATCATATGAAATTGTCAAGAAAGTAGCAAAAATTGGTCCAAAAGCAGCAACAATGGATAAAAATTGGGAGGAAACTTGAAAGAATGGTTGAGGATCAAAAAAAATATTCAAAGAGCCCCAAGCATTGATAAATAATTGGAAGAAAACTTGATAAATCACCAGAAAGTGGCAAAAATGGCCAAAAAATAAAAGGAAAAATGACGAAAATTGGGAGGGAACTTGAAAAACCGTTAGAAAGTAGCAAAAAGTGGTTAAAAAGCAACAACAATGGATGAAAATTGTCAGAAAGTGGCAAAAAAAACAAACAAAAAAAACAATAAGCCACAGAAATAGATGATAGATATGAAAGAGACAAAAAGAGTGAGTAATTACCAAAGAAATAAGCAATAAAAATGAGTTAGAATGTCAATTATGGTCAAAAATGAGAAAATTTATCAAGAAAATTGGCGAAAAACTGGCCAGGAAGATGCAAAAATCGTTTTAAAGAGGCAAAAATAGGTTAAAAAATGACTGAAGAAGAAGCAAAAAACTGGTTTCAAGCAGCAAAAATGGTTAAAAGCAAAAAAGAGTGAAAAATTACCACAAAAAGAAGCAATACATATGATTTTTACTTAGCAAAAATGTTCAAAAGTAAGAAAAAAATGGAAGAAAATTTGAAAATATTCAGAACGGAGCAAAAAATGGTCTGAAAGTGTAAAAAAGAGTGAAAAATTACAAGAGAAATAAGCAATAAAAATGAGTCTAAATGTCAATAATGGTCAAAAGTAAGAAAATTTAACAAGAAAAGTGGCAAAAATGGTCCAGAGGCAAAAGCAAAAACACAAATTTTAAGCAGCAAAAATGGTTAAAAGTGAGAAAAAGTGGCAGAAAAATTGGAAAATATTCAGAAAATAGCAATATTTGGTCCAAAAACGCCAAAAAAAGAGTGAAAAAATACCACAAAAAGAAGCAATAAATATGAGTTTTATGTGTTAAAAGTGAGAAAAATTGGCAGAGAATTCTGAAAAAGCCCAAAAGATGCAAAAATTGGTAACAGAAAGAAAGTGTTTGTCAGTTTTAATGTGAAACAGAAAGTTTGGGAGGCATCACGAGAGAAACAAACATGTAAATGAGCGGAGGAATAAATGAGACAGAAGCCGATAAATGATGAAAACTCTTCGTTTCTTAAACCAGGAGACGCTTTTGTCCTGAAACCGTCTAAAACCTGCTGCTGCACTGAGAATGTTTCGGGGAAATTTGCATAAAAGCCACAAAATTTCAGCTGCAGACTCGTCCCCCACTTTCCCATGAAACTAAAACGAGGAGATTTTCACATGTGAAGAAAAACAAAACAGTTTTCAAACAAATATCTGCAACAGACGAACGAACGAACGAACGAAGGAGTCGTTGCAAATGAAAGTGTGAGCTGAAACCAAAACTTTCAGATCCAAAAACGAGCAGAAACAGAGAGTTTTCATCCTGCAGAAAGAAAAAACAAGAGGTTTGTGCGAAAGTGAGAAACGAAGAGTTAGAAACAAGAACGAGCTGAACTTTCTGTGACCGTGCAGAAAAAAACAAACAAGATTTTAACTCAAGAAAAAAAAAAAAAAATCTTATTGTCTTTCACATTGTTTGGATTCTGCTCACAAAATTAATCCAGCTGTTTTTCTGCTTCACACATGACAAACAAGATTTTTCTCACACATTTGTGGAGTTTCTTAATCTCATAAATGTCTTTTCACTTCACTGTGATATGAAAAAATGGTCAAAAGCAAAAAAAAGTGGCAGAAAAAATTCAGAACTAAGCAAAAAAATGTTCTAAAGGAGTGAAAATTTATCAAAGAAATATGCAATAAAAATGAGTTTAAGTGCCAATAATGGTCAAAAGTGAGAAACTTTAACGAGAAAAGTGGTGAAAAATTTTGAAAATAGCCAGAAAGGAGCAAAAATTGTCAAAAAGAGGCAAAAATAGCAAGCAGCAAAAATGGTTGACAGCAAAAATTACAGAATGGATTAAAAAATGGTCCAAAAGAAGGAAAAATTACCATAAAAGAAGCAATAACTATGCTTTTTATTTAGGAAAAATGGTCAAAAAAAAGAAAAAAAGGCAGAAAAATTGGAAAATATTCAGAACAGTGCAAAAAAATGGCCCAAAAAATAAAAAATTATCAAAGAAATATGCAATAAAAATGAGTTTAAGTGTCAATAATGGTCAAAAGTGAGAAACTTTAACAAGAAAAGTGGCAAAAAACTTTGAAAATAATCAGAAAAGAGCAAAAATTGTCAAAAAGAGGCTAAAAATAACTTTAAAAAATACCACAAGAAGAAGCAAAAAAATAAAAAACAAGTTTCAAGCAGCAAAACTGATTAAAAGCAAAAAAAGACAAACTGGAGAAAACTTTGGTCCAATTAGGGGAAAAAAAGAGTGAAAAATTACCATAAAAAGAAGCAATAAGTTTGATTTTTACTCGGCAAAAATGGTCAAAAATAAGAAAAAATGGCAGAAAAATTGGGAAATATTCACAATGCAGCATAAAATGGTCAAAAAGCAAAAACAGAGTAAAAAGTTACCACAAAAAGAAGCAAATAATATGAGTTTTAAGTGTTAAAAGCAAGAAAAATTGGTAGAAATCTCTGAAAAGAGTCAGAAAGGAATAAAAAACATCCAAAAGATGCAAAAAAAATTTATGGAAAAAAAAAAAAGGCCACAAGAAGAAGCGAGAAAATTAAGTTTTAAGTGTCAATAATAGTAGAAACCAAGAAAATTTGGTTCGAAAATTGGCAAAAAGAAACTTGGAAAAATTCAGAAAGTTTAAAAAAATGGTCCAAACGAGGAAAAAAGAGGGAAAATTACCATAAAAAGAAGCAATAAGTATGATTTTACTTGGCAAATATGGTCAAAAATAAGAAAAAATGGCAGAAAAATTGGAAAATATTCAGAAAGGAGCAAAATTTGGATAAAAAAGTGTCAAAAAAGAGTGAAAAATTAGCACAAAATGGAGCCATAAATATGACTTTTAAGTGTTAAAAGCAAGAAAAACTGGCAGACGACTCTGAACATAGTCCGAAAGGTGCAAAAAGTGGGAACTGAATAAAGAAAAGAAGCAAGAAAAATGAGTTTTAAGTGCAAAAATGGTCAAAAGCGAGAAAATTTGGTTCGATAATTGGCAAAAAATTTTTTGAAAAATTCAGAAAGTTAAAAAAAAAAAGGTTCAAAAGAGGAAAAAACAGTGAAAATGGATCAAAATCAGTCACAACATTTTTTAAGTGTTTTTGTCTTGCTCAAAATAATGATAATTTTCAATACCACAAATGTGTTTAATGAAACATAAGTCAGGAACCTGATTTAAGGAAAAGAAATTATTGGATTATTAAATCTGACAAACTGAAATCAAACTTTCTACTTTTGAATTTAAGGGATTTACTCATAGTTTGTTTGGTGCAGCTGTTAGAATAATATAATTTACTCTCAGCTCCTTTAAATCTTTATTTTTCTTGTATTTATCAGGTAAAGGTGAGTGTTAAATCTTTATTTTTCTTATTTATCAGGTAAAGGTGAGTGTTAAATCTTTATTTTTCTTATTTATCAGGTAAAGGTGAGTGTTAAATCTTTATTTTTCTTATTTATCAGGTAAACGCTCTCATGTGTGTTTCTTGTGTTTTAGATAAATTCGACCAGTTTTGGGCCATGAACAGGAAACTGATGGAATATTCGACCGAGGACGGAGGTTTCAGATACATCCCCTTCAGGATATACCAGGTAACACACACACACACACACACACACACACACACACACACACACACACACACACACACACACACACACAGGTAACACTGATGAAATTCTGCAGAGAGAAGCTGAAGTTCATGCGAGCGACCAGCAGGTGTCGCCAAACGACCGCGTTCAGAGTTTCCTCCACAGGTGTTTGTTCTGAATCAGCAGGTGAAGGTTTTACAAGTAGATTTGACCCCTCTGACTCCCCCTACTTTGAGTTTAACTATTCCTGAAAGCGGTGGGTGAGCTGGAAAAGATTAAACTCCGCGCTTTTTAAATCAGAAAACGTCAGCAAAAAAAAAATCAGTTTAAAGTCTGACAGAGAAACAGTTTCAAAGATAAAACCCTGAAACTCTGAGTCTTGTCTGAACAGGTTTGGAAACATCATGAAACAAAACAAAAGCCTGATTTTCCTCGTCAGCGTTTCTGCTCTGACTGTCGGTAGTTTCCCACCGTGATGATTTATTTTTGACGTCTCCACATGTGGCTGCGTTTACGCTCCGCAGAACAAAGAGGGCGGGGCTTCAGCCGTCAATCACCGCTTGTTTTTCCGAATCCCAAAAGCTCTTAATGCTTTTGTTTTTACTTTCACATCACATAAATAAACAGATTCACACTTCAACAAAAGCATTCTTTACAAACTTTCTTTTCTTTAAAGTGGGCCGCCTCAAACATGCCGGGCTCGCCGCCGTCGCCGCCGCCGTGTCCCGCCCTCTCAGACGCTGCACTTGTTGTAGCTGTGAAATCTGTAAAAGTCGGATGGAAGGAGAAACCCCAGACTGTTTTCCTGAAAGTTTCCACGCTGCTGCTTTATGAGCTGGTTGGTTTCACGAGAGCTGCAGCTTCAAAGCTCGGCGTAGAAAAGGAGAAAACGAGCATCATTCCTGAAAAGTCTGGATGGTTGTGGACACGGTCGGTGTTTTATCTCACAAAGCGCCGGATATTTACCACCAAAGACGGAGCAGAGAGGAACAGAAAGAGGGAGGGAGACAAATCAAATCATTAAGAGCTGAAAAATACTCATCAGGGCAGATTTATGATCATACTTTCACTTTCAGAAAGAGTCAAAATAAAACATGAAAACACTTTTAATCTCTGTAATAACCCGACTACAAGTCTGTTTTTAATGTTCTGCATAATAAATAAGAATCAGAAAACTGGTTTTAGAGCTGAGAAAAGATGGAGGTTATATCCAACTAAATAATAAAAGTAAACAAATATTATTCGGGCACATTAACAACCTGCACAGGCACATGACAACTCCACCCATTACTGCAATGCATCTAAAATAAAAATCCATTTTCAATATGCATAATGTTTTGGGCTAAAATGCAAACCTCAGTCGCTCATAAGTTTACAGACCCTGGCAGAATTTATGATTTCTTGGCCTTTTTTTTTCCAAAAATGACACAAAAACTTTTCTGTCACTCATGGTTCGTGGTTGGTAAAGACATTTATCAACAAACAACTGTGTTTACTCTTTTTAAATCATAATGTCAACAGAAACTTCTGGGTAATACGGCCTAAAAAAAACCTCTGATTTTTTTTTTTTTTACAAAAAATCAAGTTACAATTTGTTTTCTGATTTTTTTCTTTATGTCTAAAAAAAACAATAAGTAGAAATGATAAAGGTAATTTGACACACGTTTTGCTTTTATTCTAACAAATACTCTAGTTTTAAACAATGCGGTTACAGGGATGAATTTGCACTGCATTTAACTCTTTGCAAATTCAATGTTTTTTTAGTTTTCTCTTCTCTTTCAGATATGAACTGCACCTTGAATAGAATTAACTCTCAAAAAAACTAAAAAAAGAGCCTTTTTATTGCATATTGTATGAAAATAAATAGTAAAAAAACACCAACAGTGACTGACAAAGTGCAAACTTTAAACTTTTTTTCAAACTGCGTCTTAAAAAATGAACAGTGCCACTTACATCCCTGAATAAATCAATAAAAAACATCACATTTGTATGTGGATACATTTTCGATTTTTGAGTGGATTGATTTATCGCCCAGGCCTTTAACATCAGTGACAGCTTGAAGTCTTTGTGCTGGTTGTGGATGAGGGTCTTTATTTTCTCAGATGGTAAAACTGACCATTCTTCTTGGCAAAAAGCCTCCAGTTCCTGTAAATTCTTGAGGTCAGGAGACTGAGATGGCCACTCCAGAACCTTCACTTTATTCTGCAGTAGCCAATGGCAGGTCCCAGATTTCAACTTTTCATCAAAAATATTTCACTTCTTAATTTAAAAAATATGACTTGTCTTCTAAAATATCAACTTTTTATCTTAAAAATTTTAACTTCATATTTAAATAGTTGTTTTCCTCATTTTTTTTTTTTACCTTAATCTCAAATATTGGACTTTTTTCTCTAGCTTTGACCTTTTCTCTCAAAAATGTGACTTTTTTTTCTAAATTTAGGCTTATTTTATCTAATGATTTCACTCACAATCTCATCTTTCCACATCTACATCTTAGAATTTTGACTAAATCCCAAATTTCAACTATTAACCTTAAAATTTTTGACTATTTACTCAAAATTTGTATTTTAATCTCAAAATTTTGAATATTTATCTAATTATTTTCTTTTGTTGCAAAATTCTGACTTTTGCTCCCAAATTTCTATATTTCATTGACAAATTTTCACTTAATTGTCTCAAAAATTTGACTTTCTCATCTAAATTATCAACAGTCACAAAATTTTGATTTTATCTCAGAAATGTACTTTTTCTCAACTTTTGTCCCTTATCTTAAAATTTGGATTTTTTTGCAAAGTTTTGACAATTTAATCCTGAAACTTTGACTTGGCCTTGTGAGACTGAGATGGCCACTCTAGAACCTTCACTTTATTCTGCTGTAGCCAATGGCAGGACCTAAGTTTCAACTTCTCATCAAAAATATGACTTCTACTCTACAATATCGTCTTTTAATCTAAAAAAAAATTCAATTCATATCAAAATGATGGTTTTCCTCATTTTTTTTACCTTAATCTCAAATATTGCACTTTTTTCTCTAGGTTTTAACTTTTATCTCATAACTTAGATTTCTTTTATCTAATGACTTTGAACTTCTAATCTTGTATTTCAACATGTATCAGATTTTGACTTAATTATCCAGAATTTCCACTTTGTACCCTGAAATTTTGACTTTATTTACTCAAAATTTGTATTTCTTAGTAATGTTTTGGTTTTTCCTTCATTAGCTGAATATTTTTCTCAAAATTATTACTTTTTATCTCAATTTTTTTTTCTTTTATCTCCAAAATTTGACTTTTGCTCCCAAATTTCTACATTTCATCCAAGAATTTTCATTTTTATTATCTCTAAAATTTGACTTCATCTCAAAACTGGCTTTTTTTCCCCTAAATTTTGTCCCGTATCTTAAAATTTGGTGGACCTTTCATCATAGGCCTTGTTGACTCCTCTCCAAATGGAACAATGTTTATGGTTGTGGACAAAAAGTTCACTTTTGCTCTCATCACTGGTTTACTGAAACAAGGTCTTCAAAACTCCGAACAGAGACACGACAAACCGCATAACATTCGTCCTTTGAAACACCGTAAACACATCTTTACACTTTCTTCAGCCCATTTTTCCTCAAGTGCCTCCTTATTGTGCATCTTGAAACAGCCAGACCACATTCTTTCAGAGAGTCCTGTATTTCAGCTGAAGTTATTTGTGGTTTTTTCTTTGCATCCAGAACAATTTTCCTGACAGTTGTAGCTGAAATGTTTGTTGGTCTACCTGATCATAATAACAAATGAAATTGTCTGTATTAAGAGATAAAATGTCTAAATTTTTGGGAGAAACGTCAAAATTATGAGATAAGGCAAAATTCTTGGCAGACATGTCAAAATTAAGGGATAAAAGTCAAAATTTGGCGAGGAAATTTATAAATTAAGAGATAAAAAGTCAAATAATGAGATAAAGGATCATAATTACAAATGAAAATGTCAGAATTATGAGACAAAAAGTCAAAATTTTGGGAGAAATGTCAAAATTATGAGATAAATTTTCCTCCTATTTGTGGGTTTTTCTTTGCATCCAGAACAATTTTCCTGTCAGTTGTAGCTGTTTACAAACAACCAGATGGACTGGCACCAAACCAAAGTTGTCTTAGGGAGTAAAAGGTGAAGAAGTAATCTCAAACTTGAGACGAATAACCGTAGGAGTCAAGGAACCTATAGAAAAATATAGGGAAAGGACAAAATATGTCAACGATTCACTTTTCCTGCAGAAACTTTGACGATTCTTTTTCTTTCCTCATGACTCAATGAAAGATGCAAGTGTCTGTCTTTGACTTAATCAACTTTAATCAAAAATGTGGGGCATGTTAAACCCCTGTTGTGGTTATTTTTGTCGTCAGACTCTAAAAATGAGCCCGGGTTGTTTCTGACTAAATGTTTTTGTAAATATCTTAAATTCTTTGAAATCTCAGACGCTGTCGGTGTTTGTTGCTCAGGATAAACTGGTGTTTTCTGACTCAGAGTTGTTGTCAAAGATACGAGGACGGAGCGGAGTCATTAGGGTAAAAATAAAGTTTGATAAAACAGACGGAGAAGGTGAAGAGACGTCTGCGTGGTGACTTTTCAGGAGAGAAACTTCCCACACAAACAGAGTCAGAGTCCTTCAAAGGCCGATTGTGGTCGTTAGTGTAAATAACATGTGCTGTGTTTGATGCAGACAGAATTAATGACAACACTCAGTCCAAATAACAGAGAGCTCGTTTCCGTCTGCTGCCGTCCTCATGGAGACAAAGACGCCTCGTGGGCACGAACGACACATTTCTCTCTGTGTCTGAAAACACTTTGACCTCTTTTCTGCTCCTGATATAAATCGTCATTTATCCGTTTTCCCTCCTGCTTTAGTGTTTTCTCCTCGTTCTGTGGCGTCTGTCTCCTCTGAAGCTCCTGTTTGTGTTTTGTTTTTTTTCACTTGTCTGTCTTTGTCATCTAAATTGCTTCCACTTCGGCTCCTTACTCTCTCTCTGCGTGTTTGTGCACATTTGCCCTCGCCGCGCCCTCGGCTCCTCGTGCGTCCTCCAGAAGTGACGCCGCTCTGTGATTCAAAGAGCCGGAGGGGGAACGAGCGTCTCGCTGTGCGGAAAGTGAAAATTACCATCTTCTTCTTTTAACCTCTTCCTCCCCACCTACATCTGTCCTATACACCACACGATATTTCAAAGCTTACAACTGAAGAATCACAAAGTCAAAACTCATCAGTTTCTCCTCATTTGAAAGATTAAAGTCTCTAGTTTCAGAAAATGTCATGTTTTTATATGTGAAACACCTTTTTTAGTCTTCGTTTTTTAAAAATCATCGACTTCAACATGCTTCATCCCAAACAGAAGATATTTACTGGCTAATTTCTTCACCTTCTCATCTACATCTGGGTGAAACTTGAGCTTTTTAGGTGAAACTTTGTAGGAGTTAGAGAGTTTTTAGTCTCAGGCAGAAGACTTCGCACAAACAAAACCAGCTTCATCAGTGCTCAGTGTCCTCTTTTCAGTCAACTTTACTCTTTGTGGAAAGATTCAACAAAAATCATAAAACTGTAGTTCACTGTCACAGATTGTTTCTCTTCAAGGAGACTTACAGTTAAGAATTCCAGTTTTTTATTTAAGATCCTTATTTGTTTTCTTTCTTTACAAATGAAATCTTAAAAATCTTCTGCAAACTAAAAATCTGACAGTTTTTGCAGGAATACAGAATTAATTTTGGGAATTTATTCCTTTTTTTGGAGGATTCTAACGTCATTCTCCGGCTTTGTTTTACTAGAAATCATGACATTAATCAAATACTTCAGTCCAAGTACAGCACTAGTTTCTCTGGAATCCTGACTTAAATATAAATTTTATCTCATAATTTAGACATTTTCATTCGTAACTATGATCCTGAATTATATTATTTTCCTTTTAATCCCTGAATTTTGACATTTCTCCCCCAAATTTTGACTTTTGATCCCATTATTTTGACATTTCTCCCAAATTTTGACTTTTAATTTTCATAATTTTGACATTTTCATTTCTAATTATGATCCTTTATTGCATTATTTTACCTTTAATCACTGAATTTTGACATTCCTCCCCAAATTTTGACTTTAAATTTCATAATTTTGACATTTTTCCCCAAAATTTTGACTTTTAATTTCATAATTTTAACATTTCTCCCCAAATTTTGACTTTTTATCTCATAATTTAGACATTTCCATTCGTAATTATGATCCTTTATAATATTATTTTACTTTTAATCCCTGAATTTTGACACTTCTCCCCAAAATTTTGACTTTTGATCCCATTATTTTGACATTTCTCCCCAAATTTTGACTTTTTATCTCATAATTTAGACATTTCCATTCGTAATTATGATCCTTTATCTCATTATTTTACCTTTTATCTCTTAATTTGGACATTTCTCCCCCAAATTTTGACTTTTATCTCATAATTTAGAAATTTTCATTCGTAATTATGATCCTTTATAATATTATTTTACTTTTAATCCCTGAATTTTGACACTTCTCCCCAAAATTTTGACTTTTTATCTCATAATTTTTGACATTTCTCTCAAAACTTTTGACTTTTTATCTCATAATTTAGACATTTTCATTTCTAATTATGATCCTTTATCTCATTATTTTACCTTTTATCTCTTAATTTGGACATTTCTCCCCCAAATTCTGACTTTTTATCTCATAATTTTGACATTTCTCTCAAAACTTTTGACTTTTTATCTCATAATTATGACATTTTCAGTTGTTATTGTGATCCTTTATCGCATCATTTTATCCTGGGATGAAAACTCAACATGAAAAAATGGGGTCACTTTTTCCTTGTAGTCAGAAGTCTAAAGTCTGCTTACATAGTTGTGAGCAGGTACTCGTCTCTCCTCCGTGACTAAACGCTGACTCAAACCCTCGCTGTTGTGGCGTTGAAGATGCGGCGTGCATGTTTACCGCCTGGGGGGAGGAGGTGACTGCGCAGACGATTGCAAAACACGGGAATGCTGCAGACCGCTGCAAACCGCTGCAGGTGACATCTCTGTAGTAGCGGGGAACCACGCGGCGACGCCTTTACCGTAAAAGCTCCTCTTTGATCCGTGACTGACGCTGGAAAACCTTTCAGGACATCACTGCCAAGAAGCTGAGCAGGTTTTTTATTCCTGTCATGTGGTTTTGGCAAAGTCAGCTCATCTCTGTGTAATCACGGAGTCAGATGGAGTTTACACGATAATTAAAATGTGTTGAATCAAAGTGTCAGCTCCTCTGAGGCATGAAACAAACATTTCACTGATCTGACTTTAAATCCTTTTCTTTTGTTTTGGTTTTAGGGCCAGAACTCGACTGCAACACCAGATTATTCTTTATTTCCGCTGCAACTTTAACCCTGAAATTTCAGTCCTTAAACAGGCTGAAAAATTTATGATTCTGGTGCTTCTGTAATAATTCAACCCTCCCTAGCGCACCCCACTGACTAAAATCTGCAATCTGAAATTTTCTATCCATAACCATCATGCCTATACCTGGAAAAATGTCTTTAATAAACATGGTGAATTCTAAATAGAAAGTTCAGCTAAAACTGCCAGGAAAATTGTTCTGGATGCAAAGAAAAACCCACAAATAACTTCAGCTGAAATACAGGACTCTCTGAAAGAATGTGGTCTGACTGTTTCAAGATGCACAATAAGGAGGCACTTGAGGAAAAATGGGCTGAAGAAAGTGTAAAGATGTGTTTACGGTGTTTCAAAGGACGAATGTTATGCGGTTTGTCGTGTCTCTGTTGCCTCAAAACTTCTGGAACAAAGTCATTTGGAGTGATGAGAGCAAAAGTGAACTTTTTGTCCACAACCATAAACATTGTTCCATTTGGAGAGGAGTCAACAAGGCCTATGATGAAAGGTCCACCAAATTTTAAGATATGGGACAAAATTAAGGGGAAAAAAAAGCCAGTTTTGAGATGAAGTCAAATTTTAGAGATAATAAAATGAAAATTCTTGGATGAAATGTAGAAATTTGGGCGCAAAAGTCAAATTTTGGAGATAAAAGAAAAAAAAATTGAGATAAATAGTCATAATTTTGAGAAAAATATTCAGATAATGAAGGAAAAACCAAAACATTACTAAGAAATACAAATTTTGAGTAAATGAAGTCAAAATTTCAGGGTACAAAGTGGAAATTCTGGATAATTAAGTCAAAATCTGAGATAAATGTTGAAAATACAAGATTAGAAGTTCAAAGTCATTAGATAAAAGAAATCTAAGTTATGAGATAAAAGTTAAAACCCAGAGAAAAAAGTGCAATATTTGAGATTAAGGGGAAAAAAATGAGGAAAACCATCATTTTGATATGAATTGAATTTCTTTTTAGATTAAAAGACGATATTGTAGAGTAGAAGTCATATTTTTGATGAGAAGTTGAAACTTAGGTCCTGCCTAACCGATGTCGTCTTATTTCACTTCCAAGACCTCACCGGTAGAGTCAGAGGACTGGAGTTATAGTAACTCGGTGAGACCCCTCTAGAGTTTGGACGTCAAGTACGTTCTGTCTCGTTCTTAAATGTCCTTGACCTCCGAAAAACGGTTCTTCTTACCAGTCAAAATGGTAGACTCTTTTATTTCTGGGACATCCACATTTTCGACATTTGTCCCAAGAATTTTGACATCTTATCTCATCATTTTGACCCTTTATCTCATTATTTTGACTCATCTCATGATTTTGCATTTTAATCTTAAAAAAAACCTTCTTATCTTAGAATAGTAACTATTTCAAAAGACTTCAAGCTGTCATTGATGTTAAAGGGGGAAATACACGCTGTTAAGAACTGGGGGAGGGAAACTTTTCATCAGGGTCATTCTGGAAGTTTCTGTTGTTGATTTAAAAAGAGTAAACACAGTTGTTTGTTCATAAATGTCTTCACCAAACCACTAACCATGAGTGACAGAAAAGTTCTCTGAAAAACAGACAAGTTTAGGATTTTTCGACTAAATCAAAACAAACATTAGAGACTCTAATTTCTCGTGGTCCAGCTGGAGCTAACGTCGTGACTCCACAACTTATTAAGTCCGAGTTAAGAACCAGGGTACTACCTCAAAGAGAAGGAGTCCACACTCAAAGTGGAGACTCTTTTACTCACGTCGATTTTTACTCCGACCTTAAAATTAAATCGAATGGACGGTCTCAGAGTTCAGTGGAAACGCTTTCTCTCGCCCTCTGCACTCACGGAAACTCCTCCGCGCTGACGCCTCCGTGCTTTGTGCGTCCGTCATTAGGCAGATTGAATCCCCTCCACCAAAATCTGCGGCAGAACTCAACGAAGCGAGAAAAGTGAGCCGCTCTCGCTCGGTCGAGAAAAGTGGACCTGGAATTACTGCCGCGAGAGAAACACCTCCGCACACGGTCGATTCCACAGTCAGGTCGACTTTTCTTTCACAGAGGTAGGTCCACTATAGTGCGAGGAGAGGGGCCCCTAGCTACCGCCGAAGAAACACACGAGAACGCCTTAATAATTCACGGCGCGCTCTTTAAAAATGCATCGAAGTAGCTGTCACTTAGCGCACTCTCCCTGCTTTGGCTCACGCCGCCGATCCCGCACGAAACGCCAAAGCTTCCTGTCAGTGACTCAGTTTTTCTGTGTAACCCGAGCGCCGGTTTCTCGCCTCGGCCGCCACCTTCCTCTTGCTGCTTCGCGCCTGGCCGTGTGGTGTGTAGTTACCGCTCGGGTACTCGATCCCCGTCCTCGCAGGTTTCCTTTTCACAGCTCCATGATTAGCTCCTATTGTGTGTCCACGGCTCCGTTTGACACCTCAGCTCTGGTGACAAACGCCACGAACGCCACGAACACAACGAACACACACACAGGCTTTAATATCCTGCTCTCAACAATCAACAATCACACAAACTGTGTCAGAGTCTCATCAGCTCATTATCAGACTTTTAAGAGTAGAACTAAGAAGTTTTTCTGAGAATCTGAATGAAAACACAATAACTTTTCTTTCACTCATGGTTAGTGGTTGGTGAAGACATTTATTAACAAACTACTGTGTTTGAGGTCAGGAGACTGAGATGGCCACTCCAGAACCTTCCCTTTATCCTGCTGTAGCCAATGGCAGGACCCAAATGTTGTCTTTTCATCTAAAATTTTCACTTGTTAATTTCAAGAATCTGACGCCTTCTCTAAAATATCAACTTTTTATCTCAAATGTAAACTTCATCTTAAATTTTTTGTCCTTAATCGCAAATATCGGTCTTTTCTCAAGGTTTGACTTTTTGCTAAATTTGGAGTTTTTTCCACCTCTTTTTTTTTTGTGCAAAATTTTAACTTTTAGCTAAAAACTTTGACTTGGCCTTGTAAGACTGAGATGGCCACTCCAGAACCTCCACTTTATTCTGCTGGAGCCAATGGCAGGTCCACTTGTCCTTTTGTTTTGGATCATTGTCATGATCTGTGCTGTTTGGCGTATTGTAAGCGGGAAACTTTTTGGCATTCGCGTAGAAATGGCTTTTTTCTAGTGACTTGACCATGCAGCCCATTTTTCCTCAAGTGCCTCCTTATTGTGCATCTTGAAACAGCCAGACCACATTCTTTCAGAGAGTCCTGTATTTCAGCTGAAGTTATTTGTGGGTTATCGTCATTTTCTTGCCATTTTTGTTGACTTTGGCCCATTTTGATGCTTTTCACTTCTTTTTGCCACTTGTGGATCATTTGTTGTTACCGTCTGACTATTTTCCAACTTTTATCTTGTTTTTTAACCACATTCCACTGGTTTTTTTGTCATTTTTTTCACCATTTTATCCACTTTCTGAATTTTTTCCACATTTTCCCCAAATTTTCTTGCAATTTTTTGTTGCTTTTTGGCCATTTTGGTCTCTGTCCACCTATTTTTTTGCCACTTTTGACCCGTTTTTGCTGCTGTCTGAGTGTTTTCCAGGTTTTGGCCCAATTTTCTTGCTAATTTTGTTGCTTTTTGGCAATTTTTGCCAACTTAAACTAAGTTTTATTCCTACTCTTTGCTGTTTTTGGCTAATTTCTCCACTTGTATAGTTTCTTTTGTAAAGGTAGTTTTTAACAGTTTGTCTCTTTGGTTGAGTAACACATCTTGAAACAGCCAGACCACATTCTTTCAGAGAGTCCTGTATTTCAGCTGAAGTTATTTGTGGGTTTTAAGAAACGTAGGTCTTGTTAAAAGGACCGTCAACATCGACTTTACAAACAACCAGATGGACTGGCACCAAACCAAAGTTGTCTTAGGGAGTAAAAGGTGAAGAAGTAATCTCAAACTTGAGACGAATAACCGTAGGAGTCAAGGAACCTATAGAAAAATATAGGGAAAGGACAAAATATGTCAACCTAAGTGAAAACCTTCAGAAACTTTGACAATTCTTTTTCTTTCCTCATGACTCAGAATCCAGAAATGTCAGTGCAGCACTGGATGAAAGATGCAAGATGGTAATTTCCTGATATGAGCCCTTTAAGAGTCTGACGTTGGAACCAAACCGTCTTCACAGATTATTTCTTTTCTGCTCTGTCACTTAAAGTTTGGTTATGACGTCTGCGTCTGCTGCTTCTGTTTGACAAAGATCTCGACCATGAGAACAGGAAACCAGCGAGCGCCGTTGGCAGGATGTGAGGTCGTCAGAAGTAAAAAAAATCAAACCCTCCGCTTCAACCACCTGAAAGGTTTGCGGTGCCTGAAGTCACGATACGACGACTGACGCTGCTGCACGACCTCGACTTAAAGCGGCAGCACACACAGGAAATATATGATTCAGATTCTTTCAACAAGAACAAAGACGTCACTGTGAAGTCTGAGGGTTTCATGTGTTTCCCTGCAGATTAAAGAGTCATCGAACATGAGACAACAGCTCAGAGAATCGATGGGAAAACAGACAAATATGATAAATCTTTCATCCTCATAATTCGGGAAATTTTCAAGGTGATACGGCGTTTGATCAGCCGGGGAAATCCACACCGCTCTGCACGCAACCGCCGTAAATAAAAGTAATATTTGGGATGTTTCAGCTGTTACAGATGTTTCAGCTGTTACAGATGTTTTCCTTTTTCTAAAAGGTCTGAAAGTCATTAGCAGCGGCCTAAAAGCTTTCCTGGCAGGACAGTCAACTTCTGACCACATCCAGAAACACGAGCGGCTTCTCGTTCAGACGAACGATGAGTAAAAATCGAGTTTCTCAGAAAAAATTCCTGTTTCTCATGAGATCTCTGCAGAGTTTAAAGGTCAGGAGGTCACAATATTAGGCCTAACATACATTTATTTCCTGTTTCAAACTGTAAAAACTGACTTTTGGAAACATTTTTCCTTGTTGTAGTTTCAAGTGACTTCTCAGAGTTTCCTCTTTTGGGACGTTATTAAAAAACTATCAGCTTTGACTCACAGATGTTCAGTAAATTACGCCGCTGACTACATCCTCTCTTTGACGTCTTTGTTGGGCAAAACCTGATCCACACTCCTGATGGGAAAAATCCAGGACTTATACGTCAATAAACAATTCAGCTTTATCAAAAATCAGCAATTACAGACGAATAAATAAGAAAATAAGAGTAGACCTGAGGAGAAGTGAATCCAACTGAATGAAAGAGGAAAAGGATATAAAAAGATATCCAAGGAACTGAGGATGCCAATAAGCAGAGTTCAAACTCTAATGAAGAAGTGGAAAATGAGGGATTCTGTTGAAACCAAACCACGGTCAGGTAGACCTTGTTTGTAAAGTCGATGTTGACTGTCCTTTTAACAAGACCTACGTTTCTTTTTGGGTGTTTATTGAAATTGAGAGACTTTCTTACTGGTCTGGCTGTTTCAAGATGTGTTACTCAACCAAAGAGACAAACTGTTAAAAACTACCTTTACAAAAGAAACTATACAAGTGGAGAAATGAGCCAAAAACAGCAAAGAGTAGGAATAAAACTTAGTTTAAGTTGGCAAAAATTGCCAAAAAGCAACAAAATTAGCAAGAAAATTGGGCCAAAACCTGGAAAACACTCGGACAGTNGAGAGCAAAAGTGAACTTTTTGTCCACAACCATAAACATTGTTCCATTTGGAGAGGAGTCAACAAGGCCTATGATGAAAGGTCCACCATTCCTACTGTGAAACACGGAGGTGGATCACTGATGTTTTGGGGATGTGTGAGCTACAAAGGCTCAGGAAACTTGGTCCAAACTGATGAATGAAGGATGAATGCAGCATGTTATCAGAAAATACTGGAGGAAAATTTACACTCATCAGCCCAGAAGCTGCACATGAGACGTACTTGGACGTTCACACATGACAATGATCCAAAACACAAGGACAAGTGGACCTGCCATTGGCTACAGCAGAATAAAATGAAGGTTCTGGAGTGGCCATCTCAGTCTCCATCACCAATATCTAAATCCTGGAGGAAACCTTGTGTTTGTTAATCTAAATGCAAATTGTGCCATCATTTATCATCGTTTATGAATGGCCTGTCTTCAAAAATTGACTTCTGTATTTCCCAGACTAGAAATTGCAATATTTACTTTACGTGGCTGGATCTTTAACTTTAAGCCCAGAGCAACTTGTACATCAAGTCGTACTCACTGTTTTGGACACTTTTATGGAAAAACAGGGCAGACCTTAGTGTTTGAGGTCCACCTTTTCAGTCACAAGATCCTTATGTAATGACCTCATAGAGATCTGGTGCTTTTTTTTTAAAGAACAGTTCAATTTACCAGTTTATAACTTTTATAAACCTTATTCCAGAGCCTCACACTCACTGAAATCACTTTTTTTTTCTCTCGCTTCGTTTCAGACGACGAGCGATCGACCGTTCATCCAGAAACTGTTTCGTCCGGTTTCAGCTGAAGGAAACATGCAGACGTTTGGAGACCTGCTGAAAGAAATGTACCCGACAGCTTTACCCAACGAAGGTAGGTCCACGGAGACTCTGCTCGTTAAATATCTGCACCGAAAACTGTTTTTCTTTGTTGGTTTTCTCAGCAAAATAAACCCTGAGAGTTTCTACGAATCAGAAAGAGAAAAAAAAACTCAACCAGGGCTGAACGATTAAAAAAAAAGAAGCTCATTGCAATTATTTTTCCCTTTATTGAATCATGATTACATGTGCGATCATTTTTAAGTTCCCCGTCTTATGTTTCATCAAACAAGCACATTTTTGGAACATTAATATTGACATTATTTACAGCATGACAACAAACCATGAAATGTTTTATTACTACTCCTGACCATTTTTTTGCTAAGTTCCCACAATATTCCAAGTCTTATGGGAAGTTTATTATCAAATTTTCTCGCTTTTGACCATTTTTGCTGCCTCAAACTTGTTTTTATTGTTCTTCTTGTGGTTATTTTTCTTTTTTAAAGTTTTTTTCACCACCTTTCTTGTCAAATTTTCTTGCTTTTGACCATTTTTGCCATTTAAAAATCGTATTGATTGCTTCTTCTTATGGACCAATTTTTGCTGCTTTCAGAATATTTCCAAGTATTTGGGGAATTTTCTCGTCCAATTTTCTAGATTTTGACCATTATGTTGCTATTTGTGGTCATTTTTCACTCCTTTTTGCCACTTTTAGACAAATTTTTGCAACTTTCCCAAAAGAAAATTCTCAGTTTTTTGCCACTTTTCTTATCAAATTTTCTCATTCTATACTATTTTTGCCACATAGAACTCATTTTTATTGCTATTTGTGGTCATTTTCTCTCCTTTTCCTCTTTGTGGCCTTTTTTTTTTTGCTATTTTCAGACAGTTTTCCAAGTTTTTCACCACTTATCTTGTCAAATTTTCTAGCTTTTGACTACTTTTGCAGATGAAAACTCTTTTTGTTCTGCTAATTGTGGTAATTTTCTACCCCTTTTTGCCACTTTTGGACCAATTCTTGCTACTTTCAAAATAGTTTCCAAGGCTTTTGGAAACATTCTTGTTAAATTTTCTCACTTTTGACCATTTTTTCCACACAAAACTCGTTTTTTATTGGTTCTTGCCACTTTCGAACCAATTTTTGCTACTTACCAATAATTTTCCAAATTTTTATTGCCACTTTTTTTGTAAAATTTTCTTGCTTTTGACAATTTTTGCCACTTGAATTGCATTGCTTCCTCTTGTGGACATTTTTCGCTCTTTTTTTCCTCTTTAAGACCATTTTTTTGTTACTTTCGAAATATTTTCCAAGACTTTTCAAAATTTTCTTGTCAAGTTTTCTGGCTTTCACTATTTTTGCCACTTCAAACTCATTTGTATTGCTTCTTCTTGTGGTCCTTTTGCATCTTTTGGACCAATTTTTGCTACTTTCCAATAATTTCCCAAGTTCTTTGCTACTTTTCTTGTCAAATTTTCTAGCTTTTGACCGTTTTTTCTGCTTAAAACCTGTTTTTATTGCTTTTTCTTTTGGTTATTTTTCACTCTTTTTTGCCACTTTTGAACCAATTTTTGCTTCTTCCAGAATATTTTTGAAAACTTTTGGAACTTTTCTTGCTTTTGACTATTTTTGCCACATAAAACTCACATTTATTTCTTCTTTTTGTGGTTATTTTCGCTCTTTTTGTCACTTTTGGACCAATTCATGCTACTTTCAGAATAGTTTCCAAGTTTTTTGGAATTTTTCTTGTCAAATTTTCTTGCTTTGACCATTTTTGCCACGTAAAACTCACATTTATTTCTTCTTCCTGCCATTTTTGCCACTTTTCACCTCTTAGATTTTCACTCCTTGAAAATGTAGTTTTCAATAATTTGTCTCTTCTGTTGAGTTGAGTTCAGTGACTCTGGTGTAAAGCAGGGAAATGTACTGTAGAAGAGTTTTATCTGGTATTATGTGGTTAAATAAATATTACACTGTGATGAGAATATTACAGAGGGACATTTTGTGTTTTTATCTAAATTCTGATTAATTGCTCAGCTCTAGGCAGGACATTGGTGAATGTAAGGAAATCTGTCTCAATGCAAAGTGTGTTTCTGTCTCACATTCCCATCAGAAAATCCTTAAAATGAGCAATAACACATGAATGTTTTTGTTTCGACATCATTTCACGGTTCAAATATTCAAATCAAAGGGTCGACGCTGCAGCCACAAAACTTTAAAAACCTCAAAGTCAAAGTCGACTGAATCAGCAGAAAATGAATCAACACATCTGCGCTGACCTGTAAACAGAAAACAAACCCGTGTTTTACACATGGCGAGCAGGTTTTGAGCAGCGGCGGTGTCGGTGTTGGCGCTCGGTGGCAGCTGCGATGGAGGCGTGGTGATAATAAAAGTAAAGATGAGAGAACGAGGCGCTGCAGTCTAAACAGGCTCTGTCTGCAGAGAGGAAGTAGATAAGGAGACAATGGAGGGACAGGACAGACGACCCGCAGGAGACTCACCTGCACCGAGGGGGGGGCAGAGCCATTAACAACCCCCCCTACACCCCCCTACCCTCTGTCTGCCTCTTTAACACACATTCACTCTCATTTTATCAACACCACCATCCGTGCAGCTCAGTTTTTAAATCACACTGAGCCAAATATGAACCTGCTGCCTCTGTATGTTACATTATATTATCTGTTTCTCAATAAAATAATATAATCAGCAGGGGGTGAATCTTTGGGTGTCTCACAATTCGATTTAAAATCCATTCTCCATTCAAACGATTGTCCATTTAAAAATTGATACAGAGCATAGTGCGTTCATGAGGTAAATTATAATAATAATAATAATACATTTTATTTAAAACCTTAGTTTGACAAACACACTTTAGCAATTAAAAAGAGGAAACTGTGTTTTACTTTGTTTATTTTATTATATTCTATGATTTAGAGCTCAGTAACTTTAGTCTCATTTCCTCCTTCACACTCTGCTCTGGCTCCTGTCTCTTTAAGAGTGAGGTTCTAGAATGTTCAACATGAAGGTTTAGAGAACTTTCTGCCCTTGATGATGTCACAACATGAAGGTCAGAGAACTTTCTGCCCTTGATGATGTCACAACATGAAGGCCAGAGAACTTTCTGCCCTTGATGATGTCACAACATGAAGGTTTAGAGAACTTTCTGCCCTTGATGATGTCACAACATGAAGGTCAGAGAACTTTCTGCCCTTGATGATGTCACAACATGAAGGCCAGAGAACTTTCTGCCCTTGATGATGTCACAACATGAAGAAGACACTTCGCAGCAAAAACAAAAGCAGAAATTCACAATAAAAACAACAGACAAAGTTACACAGATTAAAAAAAGGAAAACATTAAAACATCAAAACAATAAATATATATGTAAGATGATGTGATTTTTAATTCCTCAAAAATTGTCATCAAGTGATTCCAATTTTGTAAGTGTATAAAGGTAAAATTTTCTCATGCTAAAAATAACGGAATTACCGTACAAGAAATAAAACTGTTACATTAGATATTGATTAATCTGGCAGCTGAAAAATAATCTAATTTAAATCACAAGCACTTTAATAAAGTTGTGTTGTGTGGCGTAGAAGAGAGTCAGAAAAAAAATTGTCAATAATTTACACATCCTTTGTTTATACTGAAATTAATTGATTAATCTGTGGTATAATTTCACTGTTAGAAGCTCCTGTATCATTTGTTATGCCCGTTTGGGTCCAAAAATGTAGAAAAATCATTTCTGAAGTATTTGTCAGCTCTGAAAGAAGCTGCAGCCTGAATGTGTCACAAAATGAGGAGTGAGTGGAGCACCAACCGGGTCAGCGCCATTTTCAGGTAGAAGTAACAGGAAGTAATTTAAACAATAAAACACTTTAAATATGCAGGACTGCAAACTGGTAAAATTTAAAACTGATTTATTAACTTTATTTTGTGATTTTGTCGTCTGGCAAAGGCACGTGACATCATCAAGGGCAGAAAGTTCTCTGACCTTCATGTTGTGACATCATCAAGGGCAGAAAGTTCTCTGACCTTCATGTTGTGACATCATCAAGGGCAGAAAGTTCTCTGACCTTCATGTTGTGTCATCATCAAGGGCAGAAAGTTCTCTGACCTTCATGTTGTGACATCATCAAGGGCAGAAAGTTCTCTGACCTTCATGTTGTGACATCATCAAGGGCAGAAAGTTCTCTGACCTTCATGTTG
>RPOG01002405.1:24456-38113 GCA_008086565.1 Thalassoma bifasciatum
TAAAGAAAGTTTCCAGAGGGAAAAACAGACGACGGTCCTGAGGGAAACATCATGAGTCGTCCTGTAATGAAGTGTTTAAAGAGACTTTAGTGATTTCACACTGACAGGAGCCAACTGCATCTTTGTTTACGACTTCAGTCTGAGACAATTACAATCATCAGCTGATGTTTCTGATCAGAAACAGCTGTTTATGACCTTTTTATTCTACGGTTATTTCCATTAAAAACCAGTCACAGCCAAACTCTGGGTCAGACAATAGATTTGTTTGTAATATGCAGTCATGAAAACTACTTTGACTATTTAAAAATTCCTTTAACTTCTCCCTAATGAACCCCCCTCTGAACTGCTGCTGCTGTGTTTGAGTCCTTGGACTTTTCTCCTCATGATTTACACTTTTTTATCTCACAATTCTGAGATTTTATCTAGAAAATTTGACTTTTTAACAAATGATTTTCACTTTTTACCTCAAATTTTGATATCTACTCTCAAATTTTGGACTTTTTATTCAGAAAATCTAGGTTTTTTTCCTCATAAATTCAAATTTTCATCTCACAAATCTGATATTTTATCTCAAAATTTGACTTTTTAACTCATAATTTTGACTTTTTACCTCAAATTTTGATGTCATCTCAAATTTTTGACCTTTTATCTGAAAATCTGGATTTTTTTCCTCATAAATTAAAATTTTCATCTAACAATTCTGATATTTTATCTCAAAATTTCAGCTTTTTATTTCAAATTTCGGACTTTATCTAAAAAAATTGTCCTTTCTCAAATTTTTGACGTTTTCAATTGAAATATTGAATTTTTTCCCTACAGATTTAAACTTTTTTTCTCAAGAATCTGATATTTTATCTAGAAAATTTGACTTTTTAACTAATCATTTTGACCTTCTACCTCAAATTTTGATATCTAATCTCAAATTATTGACCTTTTATCTAAAAATCTGTATTTTTTCCCCACATTAATACAAATTTTCATCTAGCAATTCTGATATTTTATCTCAAAATTTCAGCTTTTTATTTCAAATTCTGACTTTACCTAAAAAAAATTTGTCCTATCTCAAATTTTTAACGTTTTCAATGAAATTTTGACTTTTTCCCCAATGATTTCAACTTTTTATCTCAAGAATCTGACATTTTATCTGGAAAATTTGACTTTTTAACTAATAATTTTTGACTCTCTAACTCAAATTTTGATATGTAATCTCAAATGTTTGACTCTTAATCTGAAAATCTAGGTTTTTTTCCTCATAAATTCAAATTTTCATCTCACAATTCTGATATTTTATCTCAAAATTTCAGCTTTTTATTTCAATTTCTGACTATATCTAAAAAAAAAAAAAAGGTCCTATCACAAATTTTCAACTTTCTCAATAGAAATTTTGACTTTTTTCCCAATAATTTCATGTTTGTATCTCAAGAATCTGATATTTTATCTCAAATTTTGACCTTTTAAGTAATAAGTTTGACTTTTGTCTCAAAATTTAGACTTAATAGGGACAAAAAAAAAAATCTAAAATGAAATAAAGCCAATTTTTCATTATTATTTATTTTTTTTAAACTGTTGGAAATGGGCTTCTGTAGATGAAGGTTTGGTTCCAGCAAGAATTTAAGAAACTTTCACCCCTGATTATTTCTCAGTAGCTTCGCGTGACTCTGAGGTTGAGACGCAGAGATCCTCTTCCTCTTTCTTCCTCCTTTCTTCCCTTCGGTTTCCTGATCTCCTCTTTGATCCTGGCTCTCAGGTGTCGTCCTCGCCGCCCTCGCCGTCCTCGCCGTCCTCGCCGCAGACGTCTTTCATGTCTTTGAGGTTAAATCTCTTCTCTCCTCATCAAGGTGAAAGTTTTCCCTTTGTGTCCCGTCGTTTGTTTGGTTTCTACCTCTTCCTCGGTTTGTAGATGAGCGCGGCGATAGCTGGAGATTATGGTGGCGTGTTTGGATTAGAGGGGCTGAGACGTGTGCTGGGCGGGGCGGCGGCGGCGGCGGCGGCGGATGTATTGTTGAAGAGTTCAGAGGATCTTTCTTCTTTTTTCTTCCTTCACTAAAAGAGATGCTTGACTTGAGCTGCGTGTGATCTGCTCACATCAAATCTTTTTTCTCCCCTGAGTGTTTTGTGTTTTGTGTTTTGTGTTTCGTGTTTTGTCTGCGGGAGGATTTGGCGTTGACCCCTGTGGGACCCAAACTCATGAGGGTGGCTTGAATTAGACGGGGATTCCCAAAAACATGTGTCTGCGGGGAAGAAACTCAAACATGATGTTAGAGGAGGCGGCGGCGGCGGCGGTCAGCTGTGACGTCTGTTCGCATCACGCCGTGTTTTTCTAACCAGGTGTGTTATTGAGCAAGTTTTTCTGGCAGGAGTTAAACGGAGGTTGTTGCTGCCCACTCACCACACAAACATGTGCTGACAAGTTTTCTTGTAAGTAAACTTTGTTTTTCCTGCAGGTTTTAATCAGAGGTGAAATGTTGGATTTTGTAATCACAGGAAAAAAAAAAAACTCCCTCATTGAGCCACAACTTTTTTTTCTCTTAGTTCATCTTTAAACTTTAAACCTCAGCAGAGTTTAGGATTTCTTTTCTATTTTTCAGAGAATATGAATGAAAACACAAAACTTTTCTTTGACAACAGAAACTTCCAGAATGACCCTGATGAAAAGTTTCCCTCCCCCAGTTCTTAAACTTTTTTATTTCCCCCTTTAACATCAATGACAGCTTGAAGTCTTTTAAAATAATAAAGTTACTATTCTGAGATAAAAAGTCATTTTTTTAAGATATAAATGCAAAATTATGAGAGGAGTCAAAATGATGACAATCAAATCATAAGAAAAGATATCTAAACCATGAGAGAAAAGTCAAAATTTGGGGAGGAAATGTCTAATTTAAGACATAAGTAAAATGATGTGACAAAGGATCATTATTACAAATGAAATAGTCAAAATTATGACTTAAAAAGTCAAAATTTTGGGGAAAAAAAGTCTTATTATGAGTTTTAAAGTAAAAATATGCAATAAAATATCATAACAATACATCATAATGTCAGAATTATGAGATAAAAAGTCACAATTTTTGAGAAAAATGACAAATTATGAGATAAAAAGTCCAAATTTTGGGAGAAATGTCAAAATTAAGGGATAGAAAGTTTTAAAAAATGTGATAAAGGATCGTAATTACTAATCAAAATGTCAAAATGATGAGATAAAAAGTCAAAATTTTGGGAAGAAATGTCTAAATTAAGAAATAAGTAAAATAATGCAGTAAAAGATCATAATTACATATGAAAATGTCTAAATTAGAAGATAAAAGGTCAAAATTTTTGGGACTAATGTCAAACTTCAGGGATTAAAAGTAAAATAATGCAATGAAGGATCATAATTACGATCAAAATGTCTAAATTATGAGATAAAAAGTACAAAAAATGTCATGAAGGATCATTATAACAAATCAAAATGTCTAAATTATGAGATAAAAAGTTTTAAAAAATGTGATAAAGGATCATAATAACAAATCAAAATGACTAAATTTTGAGTTAAACAGTGAAAATTTGGGGAGGAAATGTCTGAATTAAGAGATAAAAAGTAAATAAATGTGATAAAGGATCATAATTACATATGAAAATGTCTAAATTATTTGATAAAAAGTCAAAATCTGCAGAGGAAATTCCTAACTTATGAGATAAAATTCATAATTTTGGGAGGAAATGTCTAAATTAAGAGATAAAAAGTAAAATAATGAGATAAAGGATCATAATTACAAGTCAAAATGTCAAAATTATGAGATAAAAAATCAAAATTTTGGGGAAAAAAGTCTTATTATGAGATTTAACGTAAAAATATGCAATAAAATATCATAATAACAAATCAAGATGTCAAAATTATGATATAAAAAGTCAAAATTTTGGGAGAAATGTCAAAATTATGAGATGAAAAGTAAAATAATGCGATAAAGGAATAAAGTTTTATACAGTTGGATTCACTTTTCCTGCAGAAACTTTGACGATTCTTTTTCTTTCCTCATGACTCAGAATCCAGAAATGTAAAGAGTCAAAGATTTTGCTTCACTGAAACTTGACTTGAAGAAAATCGTGAATCGAATTGAGATCTAAATATCTTCCAGAAAAACTGCCGTTAAATCTTTTTCTATAATTGTGATTTTTTGAAGAAAGTTTTTCTGTCAGTGTGTGTTTGTGTGTTTGAGCAGAGGCAGAGCTGTGGTCGTCCTAAATGCTGGTTGGCTTCGCTCGACTTACGGAAACATGTCGTCTTGGCCGGCGGTCGACCACAGGGCGTGTGTGTGTGTGTGTGTGTGTGTGTGTGTGTGTGTGTGTGTGTGACTCTGAGGAATCACTGATAATGTGACTGTGGTTGATAAACAGAAACTGATGCTCGGTTTGTTCTGGATCAAACTTTAACCACAGAGATTTTTCCCTAAAGAAACACAATTAATCTCTAATTAATCCAACACTGTTCAGAGATTTAAAACATCAAACTAAAACACTTTACAATAACAAAGGTCCCTTAATAAACATCAGTTAATGCATTATTAGGCATAAACTAATGGTTTAATAATGCAGCTGTTCCCGACCTTTTTAAGTCGTGACCCCAAGATACAAAAATCAACACAAACAAATTAAAACCATAATAAAAAAGGTGGAGAAAAACAGCCCATGGTTCATTTAAGATTGAGATGTTTTTTGGATTATTTCTTAAATCTTATCAGGCAGAAATACAGTACGTTCAGTTCACAAGTCAAAAAAAAAAAAGAAGTGTCTTAATACAAGGCAATTTTTTTCTAACTCTTAAAGTGAACCCGACTGTAAGGACTAACAGTCATGAATCTGCTTAAATGTTTGTCTCAAACTAGAATTTGTTGTTGAAAGACATAATGAATTGGTTTTCCTTTAAAAAAATACAGTTTAAAACACAGTTTCAATCCTTCGGGTGCAGCCATTGTTTTACTGCCGCAATGCATTCTGGGTTGATGACGTAGATTGGTTGCTAAATAAAACACATTTATTCAGCTTTAACTGAGAATAACCTCCAGGTGTGATTACTTTGAGAGTTATTAAAGAGAAAATAAGTGGTACAATTTTCTTTTCTAATGTCTAATTTTTTGCATTTCTGAATAACTTCACAGATTGTTTTATACCTTTAAGTATCGATGAAACGTGACCTCAGTGAGTGAATTTTCTGACTTTAACGTTACAGACGATTATTTAACAAGCAGCTGTTTCTGACCCTCGTAAACGTCTTTAACTGAATATTTTCCTGAATCTGATCTTGGTCAGAAACTCTCGTCTGTTTCTGGCGTTAATGGTCTGAGCTGAGAGACTTTAATGAATCACAGCGTTAGTCAAAGTGGGAAAAACCCTTTTAAAATCTATTTATTCCCGTATCACATCCCTCCCTCACTGATGAAGAATCTGCAAACAATTTTAGTTTCTGACTCTTCAACACAAGGTTTTGGTTTCAAGTCTCCCTGAAATTCATCAGAAATAATCCATTCATGGGTTTATTTAATTATCTAATTTTAAAGTTGTTTTATCTCCTCTTAGGAACAGTCATAATATAAATTAAACCTGAAATATATTCTACCAAATTCAATATTTTCAATTTTATTTCCCATAAAACAAAAACCTGTGGGTTAGAGGTCACTGTTTGGGAATTAACCTGTGTCAGAAAACCAGATAAACTCACCAGTAGGTGTTTCCTGTTCTACACCAGTATAATTCAACCAATGGGACATTTTTTTAAACTTGTAAGACTCATAATCTAAGTGGTGAAACATGGTCAAAATCGTCAACAAGCTGGAAAAATTGGCAAAAAAGTGAGAAAAAACTTGAGAAATACTCAGAAAGTGGCAAAAAATGGTGAAATAAGAGTAAAATGGGACAAAAAAACCAACAAAAATAACCAAAGGCAACAAAACATGGAAAGACAGTTTGGATAAAACTTAAAAAATAGTCAGAAAGAAGCAAAAAATGGTTCAAAAATTGGTGGAAAAGTGACTAAAATGGGCAAAAAGGAAATATCACGGGTTGTTTTCTTGCCATAATCAACATTAATGGTCATTTACAACAATGTGTTTGTTTAAAAACATAGAAGATGGGAACCTGGAAATAATCGCACAAAAAATTGCAGTTATAATATATAAAATAATAATCACAATTTAGATTATTTTTTCAACCTGTTCAGCTCTTTCTTAAATTTAAACACTTTGAAATGTCTGGTTTAAGTCTAAATTTTGGGATGAAAGTCTGAATTCTTTATATTATTTACTTACTGTACTTACCTCCGCAAGAAAATGTCACAGTTTTGATTTAGTAATTCTGATATGTTCTTAAAATTCCTGTTTGTTTAAAGTTCTGATGTGTGAACTGTTTCCAGAAAATTCTCTAAAGCAGAAGTTTTCAAGTTTTTCCGCCTAATTTAAAGTCGGACTTTTGACTTTAATGTTGGACTTTTCCCTCACAAGTCAGCCCTCGTGTTTTTTTCAAAGTCTAAATTAATTCTCAGTGTTGATTCAAATTCATTTATTTTTTAAAAATGTAAGAAAATTACTTTCTTTGCGACAACGTTGAAGTGCTAAAAAGCTGCTGTTCCTCCAGTGACGCATCACGTACACGGGTCAATAACAAAGAGGGTCTAAAAACTTATTTTTAAAAAGTTATTTGAAAATGGATAAAAACATATTTCTGAGAGAAGAATTATGTTTTCTAACAGATTTCAGTAGTTGACCAACATTTCAAAGTTTTTAGGTTCATTATTTTTTAGTATTTTTAATTTGAGCACCCAAAAATGTCAGGTGGCTCAACCAAATATATGAAAATATATTTATATGTTCCTGTTATTTTTTCTGTGTGAAATTATTGGCAAGTATCTCTCAAGTGTCTGTAGTGACTCATACATTTTCATTTTGTGTGTTTCATTTCTTTTATTTGTGAATAAGATAAATAATTTGATNTTAAAAAGGTTGAAGCATAAAATAATGCCACTGTATTTTTAATTTCCATTTACAATAACTGACATTCAATTTTTAGAGTTTAATTACTGTGGATACTTGTCAGGACGGTTGCACCACCTGACATTTTGGGGGTTTGAGGAACCAAAACACAAAAAAACATGTTATATTTTAATAGTTTAAAGATGTGTTCAAATAACACAGGTTTCATAGAATAAAGAAATACATGTGATGAAATACTCAATTCATGATGGAAGGAAAGACACAAAAAAAGGGGACGTCACCTCATTGATCCTTCTAAAGTTTTCTTGTGTAGTGAGTTTTTTCAGATTCAGAGTTTTCTGTGTTTTTTTCCTCTCGATCAGTTTCAGCTGCTCTGATCAGACGCAGCCTGTAAAAATGTGTTTACTGCAGGAATTTATTCTGACGATGACGAAGACTAAAATACGATAAACCAGCTGCAGTTACCGCAAAAAAAACTGTGTGTGAGTGTGTGAGTGTGTGTGTGTGTGTGTGTGAGTGTTATGGGGGTGTTAGTTACTGTTAATTTCCCCCGTTTCTCATAATGAGACTTCACCTCCTCCTCCGCCCTCGGCTGCTGTTGTTCAGAAGAAAAGTCTGAAGGTCAAAGGTCGCTGAGAAACACACACACCCAGAAAACTACTGTCTGTGTGTGTGTGTGTGTGTGTGTGTGTGTGTGTGTGTGTGTGTGTGTGTGTGTGTGTGTGTGTGTAACCCAGAGAAAGTGTGTTTCTCTCAGAGGCGTGATCACACCTTTTACTTTCAGATCTAAAATCAACACTTTTTGTTCTCATAAGTTTTCAAACCTCAACAGAATTTTTGATTTCGTTTCCATTTTTCAGAGAATCTGAATAAAAACACAAAAACTTTTCTGTCCCTCATGGTTCGTGTTTGGTGAAGATATTAATAAACAAACAACTGAGTTTAATCTTTTTAAATCAACAACAGAAACTTCCTGACAGACACTTGCATCTTTCATCCAGTGCTGCACTGAAATTTCTGGATTCTGAGTCATGAGGAAAGAAAAAGAATTGTCAAAGTTTCTGCAGGAAAAGTGAATCCAACTGTATAAAAGAGGAAAGGGATATAAAAAGATATCCAAGGAACTGAGGATGCCAATAAGCAGAGTTCAAACTCTAATGAAGAAGTGGAAAATGAGGGATTCTGTTGAAACCAAACCACGGTCAGGTAGACCAACAAACATTTCAGCTACAACTGACAGGAAAATTGTTCTGGATGCAAAGAAAAACCCACAAATAACTTCAGCTGAAATACAGGACTCTCTGAAATTATTTTCCAAGATGCACTATAGAGTTGTAATTTTGCAAAAAGTCAAAACTTAGAAAAAAAAAAATTCAAATTCTGAGATAACGGACAAAAAAATTGACAAAAAAAAAAGAGAAAAAAGAAAATTTTCAGATAAAGAGTCATTATGTTAGAGAGGAAGTCAAATGTTTGAGATAATAAAGTGAAAATTCTCGGATCAAATGTAGAAATTTGGGAGCAAAAGTCAAAATTTGAAGATTAAAAAGAAAAAAAGTGATATTAAAAGTCAAAGTTTCGAGACGAAAATCCAAATTTTGAAATTAATAAAGAAAAAGCGAACCATTGAATATGATAATAGGATAATTAAGTCAAAATTCTGAGATACAGAGTCAAAATTTTGCAAAAAAAGTCAAAGTTTCTAAATAAAAAGTCAAACCAAGGAAAAAAGGACCTTACCATAGGCAATTTCAAAAATTGAGGAAAAAAGAACATTATTCTGATATGAAGTCTTTTTTTTTTTTTTTTAAGATAAAAAGTCACTATTTAAGAGAAGAAGTCAAATTTTTGAAATTTAAAAGTGAGAAGTTTTCAATGAAAAGTTGAAATTTGGGACCTGCCATTGGCTACAGCAGAATAAAGTGAAGGTTCTGGAGTGGCCATCTCAGTCTCACAAGGCCAAGTCAAAGTTTTTAGCTAAAAGTAAGTCAAAGTTTTAGATAAAAAGTCAAACCTTGAGAAAAGACCAATATTTGAGATTATGGACAAAAAATGTAAGATGAAGTTAAAATTTGAGATAAAAAGTTGATATTTTAGTGAAGACGTCAGATTCTTGAAATTAAAAAGTGAAAATTTTTAGATTAAAAGACAACATTTGGGTCCTGCCATTGGCTACAGCAGAATAAAGTGGAGGTTCTGGAGTGGCCATCTCAGTCTCCTGACCTCAATATCATTGAGCCGCTCTGGGGAGATCTCAAACTTGCAGTTCATGCAACACAGAGCAAGAATTTACAGGAACTGGAGGCTTTTTGCCAAGAAGAATGGTCAGTTTTACCATCTGAGAAAATAAAGACCCTCATCCACAACCAGCACAAAAGACTTCTCATCTCATAATTTAGACTTTTTATCTCATAATTTAGACTTTTACTCTCAAAATTTTACTTTAAAAAAAAAAAAAAAAAAAAGAACCTCAAGCCATATACTTTCTAAAATCTTATAATTTTGACATTTTATCTCATAATTTCAATTTATAATATAAACTTTGGGCTTTTTTTTATCTCATAATTAAGACTTTTAATCTCAAAATTTTGACTTTTAAAATAAAACAAACAAACAAAAAGAAACCTGAAGCTTTAGACTTTTTTTATCTCATAATTTTGACATTTTATTTCATAATTTCAATTTATAACTTAAACTTTTGGCTTTTATCATCTCAAAATTTGGACTTTTCAACTCACATTTGAAACTTATCTCATAATGTCAATAATTTTTTAAAATCTCAAATGTCACGTCTTACCTCAAAATCTGACTTTTTATTCATAATATAGATTATTTATCTAAACCTGCAGTTCATGCAAGAGTAAACACAGTTGAAACTTATGAGCACAGCTGTAAACATAAAGAGGAACGTGCCTCTCCTGTTTTTTTATTTTTTTCTAATATTTATTCTCCACAGTTACCTTGAAACTACAGAGGTGAGTCAGGCAGAAACATCTCTGACTGCGTCTTTAAACTGATTTTGCTCACGCCGCCTGTTTTTTCTGACTCGTTTTTAAAGTCTCGTCAGCGTTTACTTTTATCTCTGAGTCAAATAAAGAAAAAGCAGCCGTGAAGTTTCACCTGGTATCAGGGATGTGGTGCTGTGGTTTCTCTCTGCACACGCCACAAACATCTCACCACTTCAACAACTTAGAAACAGAAATACAAACTCTTTAAATTTATTTTAACATAACTGGAGTTAAATTTCAGCTCTGCTTTCTGCAGGTTTTGTACTTTTTTCTCACAGAAACAGATAAAATCACATATTTAAGGTTAGTTTTTTTATGCAGGCTGCAGAAAACTTACTAAATTCAAATGTGTGAAAATATGTTCAAGTATTTTGCAAAGCATAGACATAAATAATCATTCATGTGTTTATAAAAACTCAAAACAAAACACAACTTTAATTCAGTTTTATATGAAGTTCATCCTGTTTGATGTTGAATCAGCTTCTGATAAATAATAAATAAAATAATAATTAAAAAAAAAAGTTGGATTTTTTTTTCATGCCCTTAGAGGAATTAAGACTCTGGAAAATTTGGCACAGGGTTTTACATCTAAAAAAAAAAAAAAACAATTATTATTTAATGCTTCAGCTCAAGAAAACATTAAAAAAATATAATTAATTGTTTTGAATGCAACTTCTGTTTTTTTCACTCAGGCTGCAGAAAACTTACTTTGTTCAAATATGTGAAAACATGTTCAAATAAGAAATATTCATGAATATATAAAAACAAACAAAAAACAACTTTTATTCAGTTTTACACAAAGTTAATATTGTTTGGTTTGGAATCAATTTCCTGAAAAATAAGTTAGAAACTTTTTTTTTTCACGCCCTTAGAAGAATAAAGACATGTAATAAAAATCTTGACACAGGATTTTATATATTAAAAAAAAAAAATAATGAAACAAACTATTTATTTAATGCTTCAGCTTAAGAAAACATTAAAAAAAACTCAATTTTATTATTTGGAATTAATGCAACTTCTGTTTTTTTCACACAGGCTGCAGAAAACTTACTTAGTTCAAATGTGTGAAAACATGTTCAAATATAGTGCAAAGCAGAAAAATAACTAAATATTCATCAAATTTTAAATGAAAACATAAAACAACTTTAATTTATTTTTACATAAAGTTCATCCTGTTGAATGTTGAATCAATTTTGTTGAAAATAAGTTGGAACTGTTTATTTTTATGCCCTTAGAAGAATAAAGACACTTAGGAAAAAAATCTTGACACAGGCTTTTATAGTTAAAAAAAAAAAAAAAAAACTTGTGGTCTTTGTTTAATGCTTCAGCTTAAGAAAACATTTAAAAAACTCAATTTTATTATTTTAAATTAATGTAACTTCTGTTTTTTTTCATGCAGGCTACAGAAAAATTATACAGTTCAATTTTGAAAACATGTTCAAATATTTTACAAAGCAGAAAAATAAGAAAATATTCATGAATATATATTAAAAAGAATAATAAATTCACTTTTACATTAATTTTATCCTGTTTGATGTTGAATCAAGTTTTTAGAAAAAATAAATTGGAATCTGTTCTTTTTTCATCATTTTACAGGCTTTTGTAAAATTTAAAAAAACAATAAAAATTCAACCTCTTTCTTTATTTAATGCTTCAGTTTAAAAAACTCAATTTTATTCTTTTGATTTAATGTAACAGCTGTTTGCTGCAGAAATCACACTTTCCACTTTTGGTTGTGAAGCCGACGCCCTGTTCTCTCTAAACTTCCTTCACTTTAAGTTTCTTTTTCAGTCACCGTGCAGAAATAAATCCAAACATCATTTTTATTTATTATTTTAAACGACCTCAGCTGTTTGAAATTTCATGATCTGGTTTGATTTTTTTCAACTTCACGGCCTGAACCTGTCAGATCTGGTTTGTATCAGTCTGTTAAATGTTGTAAAGGTTTAAAAAGTTTAAATTATTCAGAGGGTTAAACGTGAACCTGAATCAGAAATTGAAAAAGTTTTTTTGAAGTTTCTCAGCAGGTGTCGGGTGGAGCCGTTTTTCTCTGAGCGTCAGTTAACGCTCAGCTTCAACCGAACTCCTGATATTACGTGGAGACGAAATGTCAGCGCCGCCGAGTGCACGCCTAAGCTGGTTGACACACACACACACACACACACACACACACACACACACACACTGTGTGTGTGTGTGTGTGTGAGGTCAAGTGACAGACAGAAAAAGGTCAAAGCTTCTCACACACTCACTGTCAAGTTTATCACATTAGCACAAAATTAGACTTAAATTACTGAAAATGATTCAAAATGATTCTACATAAAGAAAAATCTTTGCTTTAAATTTTTTAATCATTTTGTTTTTTTATTCCAGTCATTTTACATTTTGATCCTTTATTATTTCACCCTGTTAATTTTTTATTCTTGGGACTCAACATTAGTTTATTTAATTTTTTAACAATTTCAAGGATGCAAAGACCTTAAAATTATACTTTTTTCCTCTTTTTTAAAGATATATATATAATATAAAGTACAATATATAATACTGGTGAGACATAAGTCAACAACACAAAAGGAGCTCTTTTTCTTTTTATATATTTATTCTTTTTTTCTCATTTATTTCTTTATTTGCCATCTTTTTTAATACTTTTTTCCGCGTGGTTCTACTATTTGTTCTATAATGTATATTTTTTCACTTATTAATTTATTATGAGTGTATTTTGTTTATTATCATCATATTCAGGTCAGTTTATTCTCATGTGTTTAACTCTTATTTGTGATTTAATGTGAATATTAGTTTTGTCTAAACTTTGGTGTCTCACATTTTTTAAACAAATTAAGTCAAAATTAAGTTTTTTTCTCTCTTAATTTAACTTTTTTTGTTTGAATACAGGTTGAAGATTTTTATTCTTTACTTGAAAAAGAATTTTTAATATTTTAATATATAATATATTTAGTATTATGTTGGTTAATTTAAAGGAGAGAAAAATTTCATGAGGCCTCTGTGGTTTATTTCTTCACCTGCACAATAATAATGAACATTTTTCTCTTTTAGGTTCAATAAAAATGAAATAAACTAAACTCAAATGTTTGAATCAGTCTGTTTGAATGTGAATTTCCCGTCAAACTTTCAGGTGAAACTTTTTTCATTCATGTCGAAGAAACTTCCTCTTTCTCTCCACGCTCGACTGAAAACGAACGATTCTTTAGAAAAAAAAAAAAAAAACAGTAAAAAGAGGAGATGGGTGAACAGCGCCGCAGCATTTCTAGTGTTTGGTAAACCCCTAACTGTCTCTGCACGCCATGACATCATCACCACCGTCACTTTCCTCCCTCTGATTGGTCGGGATCGTAACCGTGGCGATCGTTTCTGCTCCAGTTACTCGCTGTAGTTTTTGCAGAAGTGATGAAGTGAAGCTGAACTCAGTGGTTTTAAAGTAGAAACCACAAACGCAAATTCATGAAGTTACCAGAGCAAAAAAACAAACAAAAAACTACAACTCCCATGATGCACCTCTCTGTGAGTCAAACCAGCCTCAAAACCACGTCTGTGCTACTCAACGACGGTTAACGCGGTTGCGGCCTTTGAGCGGTGGGAGGGGTCAGTGAAAGGAGCCTGTCACACACACACACACACACCAACACCCACACACACACACACACACACACACACACACACACACACACACAC
>RPOG01002405.1:38394-70894 GCA_008086565.1 Thalassoma bifasciatum
TAAAGTTGCTGATGCTGAAAAAACAGCTGTTTGGATCATTCCACAGGTGAACAGGTTGATTTAAACAGGTGAGTGTCATGATTGGGTATAAAAGGAGCATCATCCCCAAAAGGCTCAGTCCTTCACAAGCAAAGATGGAGCCAGGTTCACCACTTTGTCAACAACTGCGTGAGCAAATAGTCCAACAGTTTAAGAACAATGTTTCTCAACTTTGTCCAACTGCAGGAATTGATGGATTTCATCATCTACAGACCATAATATCATCAAAAGATTCAGAGAATCTGGAGAAATCTCTGCACGTAAGCAGCAAGGCCCAAAACCAACATTGAATGGCCGTGACCTTTGACCCCTCAGGCGGCGCTGCATTAAAAACCCACATCATTGTGTAAAGGATATTAGCACGTGGGCTCAGGAACACTTCAGAAAACCATTGTCAGTTAACACAGTTCATCACTACATCTACAAGTGACAGTTCAAACTCTACCATGCAAAGACAAAGTCAGACATCAACAACACACACAAACGCCGCCGCCGCCGCCGCCGACTTCTCTGAGCCCGAGCTCATCTGAGATGGACTGAGGCAGAGTGGAAAAGTCTGCTGAGGTCTGACGAGTCCACATTTGAACTCTTTTCGGAAAGAAACATCAAGACTCTAAGGAACTGTCCCTTTAAGAAAAATCAAGACACTATGGAACTGTCCCTTTAAGAAACATCAAGACTCTATGGAACTGTCCCTTTAAGAAAAATCAAGACACTATGGAACTGTCCCTTTAAGAACAGTCAAGACAATATTGAACTGTATCTTTAAGAAACTTTAAGGCACTATGGATGTTTCTTAAAGAGACAGTTCCATTGTGCATTGATGTTTTTCTAAGAGGCTGTAGAACTGTCTCTTTAAGAAACATTAAGTTGCTATGGAACTCAGAACTCTGGAACTTTCCTTTTCTTGTGACAAAGTTTTGCTCTTTTTGCCCCTTTAAAGATATTTACCGACAGATGATGTCACAGATTGAGTGAATCTCATGTTGATCTCATTAAATTCTTCTTTTACTGTTTGAACGAGTCAAATTTGTTGATGTTTAACTCTTTTTGGAAATCATGGACGTGGTGTCCTCTGGGCCAAAGAGGAAAAGAACAATCAGGATTGTTCTCAGGTCAAAGTTCAAAAGCAGCATCTGTGATGGTATGGGGGTGTGTTAGAGCCCCATGGCATCATGGGTAACTGTCCCAGTATCTGTGAAGGCAGCATTAATGCTGAAAGGTACAAACAGGTTTTGGAGCAACATCTGCTGCCATCCAAGACACTTTGTCTTTTTCAGGGACGTCCCTGATTATTTCAGCAAGACAATGAAACCAAGACACATTCTGCTCCTGTTACAACAGCGTGGCTCCGTAGTAGAAGAGTGCAGCTACTAGACCAGTGATTCCCAACCTTTTCCAACTCAGGGCCCTCACTATTTCTTGCTGTTTCTGTCTTTTCTCTGACTTTTTTGTTAAATTTTCACCACTTTTTGCTTCATTCTGACGTTTTTCCAAGTTTTCACGCCAATTTTTTTTTTACATTTAGGCCATTTTTGTGACTTTGCTGCCTTTTTCGGCCACTATTGACCCTTTTCCACTGACTCGTCTCAGCTCTACTCTACTCGCCTCTACTCGGTTTGTGTTGTGTTTCCATTAGCGCGGTACTACGCGTCAGACACCAGTTTTTAGTACCTGCTCTACCCTGGTTCTAAGAGAGTAAAGCTGATACTAAAAGGTGACGTGGACGGACTGCCGGTCACTGAGTTTAACATTCTTAACATTATTCTGTTTATTTGAATCTTGTATTTACACTTCACTTGGACCAGACTTTTTTGGGGGAATTTAGCGGCCCATTCGCAATAATTTCACGGCCCGCCGGCGGGCCACGGCCCACAGGTTGGGAACGGTTGTACTAGACTGTTAGACTTCAACAATTAGTTTCCTCAGTTCACAAACACTGAACCAGTGGAAACATGAACCTGAACAAGATTTTTAGGAAAAAACAATAAAGTTTATCAGTTTGAACATTAAATCTCTCTCTCTCTCTCTCTCTCTCTCTCTCTCTCTCTCTCTCTCTCTCTCTCAGGTGAGCAGAAGCGTTATCAGGTGGTCGTCCACGGTATTGAACCTCTCCTGGAGACTCCTCTTCAGTGGTTGAGCGAACACCTGAGTCACCCCGACAACTTCCTGCACATCTGCATAATCCCCTCCCCCACCGATTGAGGCCACGCCCCTTCTTTCCATCCTCTGTTCCCATGACAACCAACAAACCGACCAACCAACCAACCAGCGAGGAAGCGGCGAGCGGCTGGTTGACGAGGAAACGAACTCTTAAAGGAGAATCAGAGGATGTGACGGACGACGATGGAGAGTTTCTCCTTTTTTTTAACTCCTCCTTTTTCTCTGAACTGACACGAAAAAGAGGAAAAAGAGGAAAAAGAGGAAAAAGAGGAGGAGCGTTTGTCGTTTATTCATCCTGCCGTACAAAGACTGTCCTCTCCACGGGAGCCAATAGGAGAGCTGCATCTGAAGTTGCCTTAGTTCAGACGTTTTTTCATCGTTTCCTGCGTTTACATCCCTCCGAAAAAAAAGAACAGAAATAAAAATTAAAAATCTTCAAACTTCACTTTTTCTGATTTTCCTCAAACCGTTAAAAACCCAAATAACTTCAGTAAAATCAGAGTAAATCAAAACTTTTCTCTCTTTCTTTCTGACTCCAGCCTTTTCCTGCGCTGCCAACTTTAACGAGCTTTAGTTTCTTTTTAGTTTAACAAGGCGACGGTTTAATTAAATCTATTATTAAACATTTTGTTGTTATTTTCTCGATGTTCGGATGGTTATTAACTTTCTTTCTAGTGTTGTTTGTATCATGTCTCCTTTTTTTATTTCTCCTCAAACAGAATTAAAAGAACTTGTAATTTAGCTGACACTGTTATTCCTGAATGAATTTAAATAAAGATGATTTGATTTAAATAAATTCTTCCTCAGGCGTTGAAGTTCTTTGATTTCAGAGACATAAAACCAACATGAATTTAATGAAAGTTTAATTTTTCTCTATGGAAGCCCAAAGTGGGAACAAAAACCAAAACTTGACAACAACTTTTTATTCTTTTTCAGCTATTTTAGTCACTTTTTACTTTTATTCCATCACTTTTGAAAGTTTTTTGCTTCCTTCTGACAAGTTTTTTAAAGGTTTTATCCCAACTTTATGGCCATTTTTTTTTTTCTAATTTTATTCTTTTTTTTGTTCATTTTTTTTTACTGTTACTGTTTTTCTACAATCTCTTTCTCATTGTTGCTCCCTCCTGAATTTTTTTTTTTTTTGAGAGTTTGAACTCAACTTTATTGTTATTTTTTAAAATGTTTTTGTTCCCTTTTTTTTTTTTTTTTTTTTTTTTTTTTTTTTTTTTTTTTTTTTTTTTTTTTTTTTTTTTTTTTTTTTTTTTTTTTTTTTTTTTTTTTTTTTTTTTTTTTTTTTTTTTTTTTTTTTTTTTTTTTTTTTTTTTTTTTTTTTTTTTTTTTTTTTTTTTTTTTTTTTTTTTTTTTTTTTTTTTTTTTTTTTCTGGCTGTTTTTGGCCACTTTTCACAGTTATTGTTTCTTAATTCTCTTTTTCCCAGTGTTGCTTTCGTCTGCTTTTTCTTATAAGTGTAACCCCAACTTTAATGTTTTTGGGGTTTTTTTTTGGGTTAACCACTTTTCAATATAACTGTTTTTTTGTTACTCTATTCTTTTTTTTTTGCTTCCTTCTGACTTTTATTTAAAGTTAAATCCCAACTTTTTTTGCCATTTTCTTCTACTTTTGGAACATTTGTTGCTTCTTTCTGACACGTTTTGATTAGTTTAATCCCAACTTTATGGCCACTTTGTTTTTGTTTTTTTCTAATTTTATTTATTTATTATTTATTGTTGCTCCCTTCTGACTTTTTTTTAGAGTTCAAACCCAACTTTATTGTAATTCTTTTCTTTTTTTTTGCTATTTTTACCACTTTTTTCACTTTTATTCCTTCTTAATTCTCTTAATTTCTCATTGTTGCTTCCTTCTGATTTTTCTTCAAATGTCTTTTTTCTTAATAGGGATACATTAACCACTTTTCAATATAACTGTTTTTTGTCTCTCTTTTTTTTCTATTGTTGCTTCCTTCTGACTTTTTTAAAAGTTAAATCCAACTTTTTTGGTATTTTCTTTTGCTTTATTTGTATACTTTTTTATTTCTTGGTTGCGCCATTTTAGAGCATCTTTGTTCGCCCTTTATTTTTTCTGAGTTTCCACAGAATCTTATTTCTAACTCTTCTTGGCCTATTTTTGCAAACTTTCTCTGTTCTTGTCACTTTTGGACCATTTTGTTTGCATTACTCTGAATATTTTCCAATTTTTCTCCCAATTTTAACCCATTTTTGCTGCTTTTTTGACCATTTTTCCACCTTAAACTAAGTTTTATTTCTCCTCTTTGCTGTTTTTTCCTCTTTTCTCCACTTGTATAGTTTCTTTTGTAAAGGTAGTTTTTAACAGTTTGTCTCTTTGGTTGAGAAACTCTGGTGTAGAACAGAAAACATCTGTAGCTGATATTTTGACACATTTAAAGGAATATTACACTGTTTATTAACTTCTACTTTCACACGTAGTCTATAATAACTTTCCCTCTTATTCATGTCACAAACATCTGAGTCTCTCTCTTCTTCTTCTTCTCTGGTTAATTATCTGTTTTCATTCCTCTCTGCACTAATGAGACCACTAAACTGTTTCTGTCAGGACGACCTGAGGGCAACTCTGTCGCTCTGAGTGTCAGTGTGTGTGTGTGTGTGTGTGTGTGTGTGTGTGTGTGTGTGTGTGTGTGTTTTGTCTCGTGAGCAAGCTCCACTTCGCGGAAACAAACTCTGCAGCGTGAGTGTGTGATTTGTCTGTGTGTATAATTACAGACATCATTTAAAGCCCCCTGCAGGTGTTTTTTCAAGTGTGTGTGTCTATGTGTGTGTGTGTGTGTGTGTGTGTGTGTGTGTGTGTGTGTGTGTGTGTGTGTGAGAGAGTATGAAAACACTCATTGGAATTCTGTCTTCTCTCTCACACACACACACACACACACACACACACACACACACACACACACACACACACATGCGTTTCCTGTCATGCTGCCAGAGCACTAATGTAAAGAGTGTGTGAGTGATGATGTCACTCATCATGTCATCACGTCAGGCTCTGTCAGCCGCCGAGCATCATGGGACGGTGGGTTTATGGCGTTGAGTCAGGACCAAGGCCTTTGCGTGGGGTGTAGAGTGTGTGTGTGTGTGTGTGTGTATGTTTATTTGTGTGTGTGTGTTTGTATACACACTGCAGCTCTAGACGCAGTGATGAAGAGTGTGTGTCACGTCATCATCCTGCTGACACACACACACACACACACACACTTTATGGGATTTCCCGAGTCTGGATGGTACTGTACACACACACACACACACACACACACACACACACACTTTACTAAAAAAGTAAAATTTTTAAAATGTTGAGGAGTGTTGAGCTTGTACAGAGTTTTAACTTTTATACTTGTTAAAATATTTTGAATTTCCTGAAAAATGTTGGCCCATTGAAATGAATGGAGAATGCATTTCAAGTGCAGGGCTTTTCTCTAATTTCAAAAGTTTAATTTTTTTTTTTTTTTTTGCAACTTAAGCCATAAAACATTGAGACATTCATAATTTTATGATTTTTATCTTGTAACTTTATGAATTAATTTGAACATTTAATTTTTGTTTCCATGTGTAACAGACAAATCTGACTCATTTCTACTTTTATGTCCTAACTAAACGATTTTATTGCTGAAATATTTTAATACAACTCTTGTACACTACAACGTCGTTCTTATAAAATTACAACTCAACCTCCTAAGACTGAGATTTATTATTATTTTATTTTATTCTTGTAACATTGTGACTTTGGCTTGTCACAAAACGGTATAACTGTACTTGTCTGTAACTTTGTTTCTTAAATCATATGACAGAACATTTATAATAATATAACAACTTTGGTAACACTTTAAATTAGGGAAAACATGTTCACTATTAACTAGGTGTTTATTAACATGCATATAAGTAGCTTATTAGCCACTAATTATTATTTATTAAGCAGACATCAACCTCTTATTCTACCTCTATTGCATCATGAATTCAGACTTTTCCATTTATTAACTCCTAATTATTACTTATTGACTACAAATTAATGAATATGTGTTCCCTAATCTAAAGTGTTACCACAACTTTAATACTGAAACATAAAGTCCTTTATCTCATAATAACACAACTTTAAACTTCTTACACAACGTTCTTCATCTTTTTATATCACAACTTTTTACTTGTAATATAATTTTTTTTATCTCAGGAAATTAAACCTTTGATCTCATGAAGTTTTGACTTTGATTTTGTTACATTATGTCCTTTTTTGTCATGATATGTAAAACTTATCCAGAAGTATTTCAACTAAAATTTGGTGACATAAAGTCCTTTATCTGATAATAACACAACTGTAAACTTCTTACAAAAGGTTCTTCATCTTTTCATATTACAACTTTTTACTTTAAATATAATGTTTTTTATCCCAGGAAATTAAAACTTTGACCTCATGAAGTTTTGACTTTGATTTTGTTACATTATTTCCTTTATCTTGTAATATTACAATTTTAATTTTTTAACATTATTTCCTTTGTCTGTTAATATTACAATTTTTAATTTTTTAACATTATTTCCTTTGTCTGTTTATATTACAATTTTTATTTTTTTAAACATCATTTTCTTTGTCTGTTAATATTACAATTTTTTAATTTTTTAACATTATTTCCTTTTTCTGTTTATACAATTTTTTAATTTTTCAACATTATTTCTTTTATCTGTTAATATTACAATATTTATTTTTTTAAACATTATTTCCTTTGTCTGTTAATATTGCAATTTTTAATTTTGAAACATAATGCCCTTTATCTTATAAAATAACTACTTTCATTTTTTGACAGTGTCCTGTATCTTGTGATATTTCATCTTTTATTTTGTAACATTACGTCCTTTATTTTGTAGTATGAGACTCTCACTCTATTTGAAGCACTGTTTAGATTTTGTTTATAACTCTCTGATCCTTTGACTTAAATATGAAGCATTTTGATATCTTTTCTAAACATTTCACTTTATTATAGAAATCCTAAAGTTTATTTATTTATTTCTGGCTTTGTCCTCTTCACCCTCAGAGTCACAAACAAAAAGTTAAACCTCAGAAAAACTCAGATCTCAGATGATTTCTGATCTGATACTAAAGAAAACTGAATTCTTTAGTGTTATCTGAATATAAATCTAATTTAGCGTTGATATTTTTAAAGATAAAGTGAAAGATGTTGTCTCTGTTCTCAGCGTGAGGACGGTTTTCATCAACAGCTTGTTTTTGTTTCCATGGCGACAGAAAACATCTCTGCTCATTAGAGCGAGAAAAAAAAAAAAAAAGAGCAACTTTACTGGACAGCTGATTTCCTGCAGGTTCCGCGAAGTCATTGTGTCACACACACACACACACACACACACACACACACACACTTACACCCACAACACAAACCACAAACTGTGCCCTCAAACTCTTCTCAGTCCCATACTGTCCCGGCTGATTCTACAAAACCACAGACTCACACACACACACACACACACACACACACACACACACACACACACACACACACACACACACACACACACACACACACACACACACACACACACACAGCGCTGCGACACATGGATAAGAGTGTGTTTAAATCTGAGTGAAACAATCAGAGTGAGATCTGAGCAGAGAGATAAACAGGGAACAGATAAAAAACACAAAGACGATCTTTAACTCCACAACTTCATGTTTTAGCCTTTAGCTCCAGTTTTAGCCTTTAGCTCCTGTTTTAGCCTTTAGCTCCTGTTTTAGCCTTTAGCTCCTGTTTTAGTCTTTAGCTCCAGTTTTAGCCTTTAGCTCCTGATTTAGCCTTTAGCTCCTGTTTTAGCCTTTAGCTCCTGTTTAAGCCTTTAGCTCCTGTTTTAGTCTTTAGCTCCTGTTTTAGCCTTTAGCCTCTTTTTTAGCCTCTAGCTCCTGTTTTAGCCTTAAGTTCCTGTTTTAGCCTTTAGCTCCTGTTTTAGCCTTTAGCCTCTTTTTTAGCCTCTAGCTCTTGTTTTAGCCTTAAGCTCCTGTTTTTAAACCTCCTCACCTTGACACACAACAGTTGTCAATTTTATTTTTTTTATCCATTTTAACTTATTTAATTTATCTTAACCCAGTTTTGGACTTTTTTTTTTTTTTTTAATGAATTTAGGTTTTGTTTGCTTTTACGTGCTTTTGTCCTTTTATCACGTCTAACGTCTATTTCAGTGGTTCCCAACCTTTTCCATCTCAGGGCTTACTTGTAAAGCTCAGAACTGTTTGAGACCCAACTCCAACCCAACAAATCCTGCAGCTTTATTATGCATTTTTAGAACCTCACTTATACCAACGACCCAAAATGTAACAAAGACCCAAAAAATGTAAAAAAACGGTCATTAATATAACATATGCTTAACCACAAACCTCACGACTTTTTGCCCAAAATATAACAACTTCTTACATTCTCGGTTTTATTATATTCTTTTTGTAACATTTCAGGCTCGGCACTTTTGTTACATTTTCGAAAAAGTTTTAAAAATTTGGGTTTAATTCCATTTATAGGTCATGTTACCTATGGGGCTTTAACATACCTTCTTAGATGATTTTTATCATACATGAATATCTGAACTGTTTTCATTTCCTTTAAAACTCAACTTAGTTTTATTTGAAATGTTATTCTGTAAAGTTGTATCTTTTTAAATTGTTTTTGTACCTTGTCTCATCATCCTATTTTGGAAATGATTTTGCGGCCCACCTGTAATACCTTCACGGCCCACCAGGGGGCCACGACCCACAGGTTGGGAATCATTGGTCTATTTGATTAATTCTGTAATGTAAAGTTCTTTAATCTCATGTCAGTTTTCATGTTTTTCTACTTTTGTCCTGAACTTCACTTTGATCCACTTTTGTTTTTAACGACCAGTAAACAACAAAAGTTTTGTTCCTGACACAAAAACTCACTCGCTGCAGGAACAGACGAACTCCAACTTTCTCCAAAACAATGAAATCACTCTTTCTTTCTTTCTTTCTTTCTGTCTCATTTCACTCTCTCACTTTCTTTCCTCTCTTAACTTTCCCCTCTGCTGTAAAAACCACAAAACCCCCCCAGCTTCACAAACACAGACTCAAACCAGCTCAGTGTGAAGAAATCTGTCCTCTAATCACCTCAATATGACTTTTCCTCCAGCGAGCGCTCAGTCATGAAAACATGACACACAAATAACACACAAGAATATCAATAAACGCATCTGAGACGATGATTTAAACTCAAATATCTGCAGGAAAAACACAGTTACAACTTTTATTCACATTTTCTGGTCTGCAAAGTAATAAAAAGTGTTAGAAAATATCATCTCCTGTCACTTTAAGTCAAAAAACAACAGTAAATATTTGATTTTTTTAATGCAAAATATGCAAAATGTTGCTTCATAGATAAAGAAAAACATAAAATATTCACACACACACACACACACACACACACAAGGTCATGGGTGAGTCGGGTCAAAACAACAAATGTGCTGTTTTCCCTAAAGGTGTGTTATCATTTCCAGTCATCCTGTCACACACACACACACACACACACACACACACACACACACACACACACACACACACACACACACTGAGGATGACAGGAGGATGTGGATGATGGGGCTCAAACACTTTGATCTCTCTCTCACACACACACACACACACACACACACACACACACACACTGTTATTAATAAGCAGTGTGTGTCCCTTTCCGCCTGTACCCCTGGCATCAGGACATTCAGCTAATCGCATGTGTGTGTGTGTGTGTGTTAGTGTGTGTGTGTGTGTGTGTGTGTGTGTGTGTGTGCGTGTGTGTGTGTGTGGCTCCTGACTGGCTGGGACTCAGTCTGACATTATCAACACTTTTCTTTCTTCCTGTCCCCACGAACAAACTAATGATTAACGAAACAGAATGTGCATTTAGTTTTTTTTTTTTTCTAGTCTTTATTTTGTCCCTCTGGTGCCCCCGTAGTATCTCTCCAGCTCAGTAAAATCTAAATTTCTCTCTCTGGTGTTTAGTTAAAGTCACATTTCCTCCTTCAAACTCTGCTCTGGCTCCTGTCTCTTTAAGAATTGATGTAAAAGTTTCTTTTTTTCTAGTTTTTAAAGATCTACACGGCCTTTATGTTGCAGCTCCACCAATGAGGTTCTAGAATGTTCAACATGAAGGTCAGAGAACTTTCTGCCCTTGATGATGTCACAACATGAAGGTCAGAGAACTTTCTGCCCTTGATGATGTCACAACATGAAGGTCAGAGAACTTTCTGCCCCTTGATGATGTCACAACATGAAGGTCAGAGAACTTTCTGCCCTTGATGATGTCACAACATGAAGGTCAGAGAACTTTCTGCCCTTGATGATGTCACAACATGAAGAGTCAGAGAACTTTCTGCCCTTGATGATGTCACGACATGAAGGCCAGAGAAATTTCTGCCCTTGATGATGTCACAACATGAAGGTCAGAGAACTTTCTGCCCTTGATGATGTCACAACATGACGGTTTAGAGAACTTTCTGCCCTTGATGATGTCACAACATGAAGGTCAGAGAACTTTCTGCCCCTTGATGATGTCACAACATTATGGTAAGAGAACTTTCTGCCCTTGATGATGTCACAACATGAAGGCTAGAGAACTTTCTGCCCTTGATGATGTCACAACCTGAAGAGTCAGAGAACTTTCTGCCCTTGATGATGTCACAGCATGAAGGTCAGAGAAATTTCTGCCCTTGATGATGTTAGAGGCCGTTGACACGAGAACGGTTTTAGGGGGAAATGCGAAAGTTTTGTAGCTTTTAAGGCGACCTAAAACGCAAACTTTTGAAAACGCCCTCCAGAGTGGAATTTTTTCTGAAACGTTATTTCTACCGTAGACGTCAGTGAAAACACCTACATCATGCCCAGCTTAGCGCGTACGCAATAAACCTCCACTGTGCCATAATCAAACAGAAAAACAACAACAACAACAGTGACCCAACGTTTCAGTCTTGTGCTGTTGAATCACTTGACTGACTTCTAACAAAAGCTGCATTTATTGCACTTTTTCTGCAATTTGAGAAAAAGTTTTTAGTCCAAACTCCAGATGATCAGCTCAATTCTTCTTCAGCTTCTAAACTTTTGTTGTGTAAACAGCTCCTACGGTTATATCCCCATCTACAGGCCTGACATGGTACTACAGCGTTTTCAGTCCCTCAGCGTTAACGTACATTTTTTTCACTGCGTTTTTTGCAGTTTGGGGAGAAACCCTGTGAAGTGTTGTCGTGTAAACTGAGCCAGTGACAACCCCCCTTTTTTTTTGAGATCTCTAAAAAACAGCCAGATTCCCATCACCACTCTGGAGGCCTCTAGGGGGCGGAGCTATGGGCTGACCTTGGTGTTTGAGGCCCACCACGAGTCATGAACCAATTAGAAGATCTCAACATGATGACATCATTGTTTTTGGTAAATTAAGTGAAAATCTGGGAAAGATGTGGTGGTTTTATCTGATCAGGGATTTCCTACAACACATGAACTTGGACTTTATTTTCTTTTTTCTCTTTAAGGAGCTTTTCATAAATAAAGTTGACTCACTGAGAGGACGAACTCAGAAGCGTCCATTCGTTACGGCGTGCTGACAGACCGTTTCCTGCAGCGTCTGTGTGGATATTAGTCACTAAACCCCCACGATAGGATACAAAACAAAGAATAAATAAATGAAATAAAACACTTTAAAGCTGCCCACACATGGACACACACACACAAACTCCCCTCGTGTTCCAGTAAACGTATAAACCCGTGTGACCGGGTCACGGCGGGCGGCGGCAGCGGCGGCAGCAGCAGCGTGTGGACGGTCTGCAGGAAGAGACGCCGCCTGCTGCGGTTTAAAGATAAAGAGAAGAAGAACGGAGCTCCACATGTGAGGAAGAGCGAGCAGAGACCCTGAGACACAGCTGACTCACACCACAATAACTGTGTGTGTGTGTGTGTGTGTGTGTGTGTGTGTGTGTGTGTGTGAGTGTGTGTGTGAGACAGACAGGCTGCTGTCTCACACACACACACACACGACTTTCAGATTTGACCTTTTCAACAAAAAGATAAAGTTTTACAAAACTCTACCAAGTCTGAGATTCTTGGAGTTCATTCTCTTTTTTTACATCATTTTTTTTTTTTTTGGTTTGGTTAAAAAATAAATGAGAGAAATTTGTGTTTTTTTTAATGTAAAAACCACATGTAAACATATTTAAAAGCTGATGAGACAGAATTAAACTTCCATGATTTCAGTCCTCGTTTTGTTTGCGTCGTCATCTGCTGATCTGACACTGAGTGCGTGTGTGTGTGTGTGTGTGTGTGTGTGTGTGTGGTTTGGTGTTTACGCCTGTATGTGTCCATATGTGTGTGTCTTTAATTATATCTCCATAAAGAGTGTGTATGTTGAAAGATGGTACAGAGGTGTGGTGCTGTTTTTATGAGCCATATGTTACAGAGCAGCTTATTAGCTATAACACACACACACATATGTTCACACACACACACACACATCTGTTCACACACACACTTCCTGTCTCATAGTTGAGCACATGCTGGTTTCTGTAGGACGACTCTGACACATGAAGACCAGAGGAAACATCCACAACACGACAAATCTTTGAACGTAAACGATCATCAGAGAATTAAACGTCTTTATTTCTTCATGTTTCTGAGCTGAAGAGTCAGTTTGAGGAACAGGAAACAGTTAAAAAAAACTCCAACAGTGAGGAAAGACGAAGGCCCTTCAGTAAAATAACACGATAGATAAAATACTAACAAGTCTTGTAGCTCTGCAGTTTCCCTGATTTGTTGACACATGAAACGGAACAAAACCCAGAGACAAAGACATCGTCCAAGAGACTGTGGCCCAGAGGAACATGAGCTAAGAACCATGACCTATGAGAACCATGACCGAAGAGACTGTGGCCCAAGAACCATGACCAAAGAACCATGACCTATGAGAACCATGACCTAAGAACCATGACCTAAGAACCATGACCTATGAGAACCATGACCTAAGAACCATGACCTAAGAACCATGACCTAAGAACCATGACCAAAGAACCATGACCTATGAGAACCATGACCTAAGAACCATGACCTAAGAGACTGTGGCCCAAGAACCATGACCAAAGAACCATGACCTATGAGAACCATGACCTAAGAACCATGACCTAAGAACCATGACCAAAGAACCATGACCTATGAGAACCATGGCCTAAGGGACCGTGGCACAAGAACCTCAACCTAAGAAATCGTGCCCCAAGAACCTTGAGCTAAGAAACGTGTCCTAGGTGAACAGTGACCCAAGAACCATGACCTAAGGGACCTTGGCCAAACAACCATTACCTAAGAAATCGTGGCCCAAGAACCTTGAGCTAATAACCATGACCTAAGAATCATGACCTTTGAGAACCATGACCTAAGAGAGCCATGACCTTAGAGAACCATGACCTATGAGAACCATGACCTATGAGAGCCATGACCTAAGAGAACCATGACCTAAGGGACCGTGGCACAAGAACCTCAACCTAAGAAATCGTGGCCCAAGAACCTTGAGCTAAGAAACGTGTCCTAGGTGAACAGTGACCCAAGAACCATGACCTAAGGAACCTTGGCCCAACAACCATTACCTAAGAAATCGTGGCCCAAGAACCATGACCTTAGAGAACCATGACCTAAGAACCATGACCTTAGAGAACCATGACCTAAGGGACCATGGCACGAGAACCTCAACCTAAGAGACTGCGGTTCAAACCCATGACCTTTGAGAACAACAACCTAAGAGACCCTGGCCTAAGAACATTGACCTTAGAACCTGACACCTGATTGTTCATTGGTAAAAAATGGTGAAGTTCAAAGACGACCATTGTTTAGGAGGAACTTAACCAAGTCCATCACAGCTGAAGGTCAGATTATTGTGGATGCAGGTCGGCTGGTAGTTCTGGGGAAAAGTTCCTATGGTCAAAATACAACGGCAATTGGCGAGCCAGCCCGGAGAACGACACCAGAACCTGTCTACCCCCTAAGTACGGCTGTTTTCATGGGTATGTTTGTCTCTATAGACTTGAGTTTAGCCGGTCAAAGTGAGTGTAGCTCGGGTTTAAGACTCTTGTACCGTCTTTTAAAATGTGGAGATCGTCCTGTCTGAACTCAACGTCAATAACAGTATCGAGTTTCTTCTGAGAGCAGATTGTGGGGAGAGAAAAATGTCCGACATGTTCTTTGTTTTCAGCAGAGACACAGAGGAAACTATTAACAGAGGAAGGAGAGCTCGTCTTGGTGACAGGCAGCAGGATTTATGGGAAATGTGGTCCTGATTTAGAGCAGCGTTCGGCTCCCAGTGGTCTGCATCGTGTTTTTATTTGTTTATCGTGGCTTTAAAGACGAAGTGAGTCTGATCCCTGAGAGTCGTGTTTGAGAGCAGAACTTAAACGTTCATCACTTAACCTCCGTTTCTGAAGCAGTAACGTTTACTGACAAACGAGGCGTGACTTCCTGTCGCTGTTTTTTGGGAATGAAAAGTGAATTTTGGGAAATCAGAGGGGGGTGAAGCGTGTGAGTCACTCGTCCTGACCGGTGACCCTCCCGCGGACGCCACGATGTGCTCGCCGCTGCGTCGTGTTTACCGTAAAAAACAGACGCCACTGTGTTTTCAAAACCGTCGTTGGTGGCGTCACCCTGCAGAGATGGAGCGAGTGTGTGTGTGTTAATGTGTGTGTGTGTTAATGTGTGTGTGTTGAAGGGTTTGTTTAGTTTGTGGTTTCATTATGATCGAAACAATTCACAACACTTCAGGGGAAAACTGACGTCCCTGGAGACAAATGATTAATCAGAAAATAGAGACATGAAAGACGACGAGTGATAAACGCCTTTTTGATTCGAGCGTGTGTGTGTGTGTGTGTGTGTTTACGTGTGTGTGTGTGTGTGTGTGTGAACATGTGTCTGTACACGTGTCCTGATGTGTATTTGTGCAGTTAGATCTTCTTCCTGGTGTGTTTCTGTGTTTACTTGTTTCTCAATAAGTGTGTCTACATTTCCCCATGTGTGTGTGTGTGTGTGTGTGTGTGTGTGTGTGTGTGGACATAAATCCTGAGTGTCTTCTCTGTGAAGTTGTCAGCAGAGTTGTGGCTGTTTACTGTCAGATCTCAGCTGTGGCCTTCCCTAATTCCTCGTGGGGGGTTTTTCTCTCCAACTTCCAGCGTGTTTATTTATTTATTCATTTTTTAATTAGCCCGAGTTTTTTCTGATGCACTTGCCTCCAGATGCGTTTTTCTGGAGCGTTAAAGTCCATCAGACGACCACGAAAACTTCACGTTTGCATTTACAGAAAACGAAAAAGTACAGGAAACAACTCCAGTCCAGCTGTGGATGACAACTTTCGTCTTTTAAAACCGTTTCTGTTTGGATTGTGTCTCAATCTTAAGCTGTGATTCCCAACCTGTGGTCCGTGGCCCCCTGGTGGGTCGTGAAAGTATTGCAAGTGGGCTGCCAAATCAAGATACAAATAAATAAATAAAGTTACAGAAATACAGAATAATGTTTTAAATGTTAAAACATAGTTTCAAACTCAGTTAAGAATGTTAAATGTCCACTAAGAAGGCCAGAAGGTAACATGACCCGACTTAAACTTAACAACGACCCAATATGTAATAAAAAGTTTTTGATAAAACACAAAATGTTAACAACTTTTTAAAAATATAACAAAATTGACAAGCCCAAAACGCAACAAAAAGAATGTATTAAAAGCCAAAATGTAATAACTAACTTAAACTGTAACAAATTGTAACATTATAGGCAAAATGTTATTTTTCGGGGCTCATAATCTGTTAAATTATCAACTAGTTATCACTGGTTACATTTCAGGTTTTATTATATTTTGGGTCGTTGTTACTAATGGGGTTCTAAACAGGCTTTTCATATCTTCTGTACTTATTGAGTTGGAGATGTGCCGCAAACATTTTTGCGACTTAAAAGTGGGCCCTGAGTTGGAAAAGGTTGGGAACCACTGATCTAAAGTCTTTGGACACGTGTTCAAATCAAAGACTGTGTGATATATGGATGTGGTCTCTGTGATGTCATCCATCTGTTTCTAAAGCAGAGTTTTGAGGCCTAATGTTGGTGGTTACTGTATTAGAAATGCTGACACAAACTTTTATCCTCCTCATTAACTTGATTTAACAGGATTCTCACCTGTTTGTCAAGACAGACACAACATTAAATATGCTAAACTTATAATCTGAATGTCTTCTTTACAAGTGTTTCTCAACATTGGGGTCGTGGCCCTCATGAGGCCACCTGGAATCCAAACAGGGTCGCCTGAAATGTCTATTAATGATTAACAAATAAAATAGAAAATAAAAAAAAAGATCATTTACAGATTTTTATTTTCAGAATTTTAGTATTATTTAGTATTTATTTATTTATTTAGTATTACCAAGGATCCTGTTTGAGCTGTAAATCATGTAGAGATACGACTGCTGCATCAGAGGGACAGAACAAAGAAAAGAAAAATCAATTATGAGTGTAGAAATGTAAGTTAATAAGATAAATAAATGTAGTTTAATCAGTGATTCTAATGAAGTTAGTTTCCTTTAAAAACACTCAGAGTTCCGGAATGTTGTGACATCATCAAGGGCAGAAAGTTCTCTGGCCTTCATGTCGTGACATCATCAAGGGCAGAAAGTTCTCTGTCCTTCATGTTGTGACATCATCAAGGGCAGAAAGTTCTCTGACCTTCATGTTGTGACATCATCAAGGGCAGAACGTTCTCTGGCTTTCATGTTGTGACATCATCGAGGGCAGAAAGTTCTCTGGCCTTCATGTTGTGACATCATCGAGGGCAGAAAGTTCTCTTGCCTTCATGTCGTGACATCATCAAGGGGAGAAAGTTCTCTGGCCTTCATGTTGAACATTCTAGAACCTCATTGGTGGAGCTGCTACATAAAGGCCGTGTAGAGCTTTAAAAACTAGACAAAAAAGAAACTTTAACATGAATTCTTAAAGAGACAGGAGCCAGAGCAGAGTATGAAGGAGGAAATAAGACTTTAACTAAACACCAGAGAGAGAAACAGAGAGATTTTACTGAGCTACGGGAACACCAGAGGGACAAAATACAGGCTTAACAAGCACAATACAGTTAGAGAAAAAAGATAGTTCGGGGGCGCCTTGATCTGGTGATAGTGTTCTTACTAAATCAAAACAACTTAACTGTGTCATGTTATTAAAGGTGACTAAGCATGAAACACAAGATCAAGACAAACTCAAAAGAGGACACTGAAGTTTGAATCAACAGGAATTTATTTCAGAGACAAAAATCATATATTTGGCTGATCATAATATGCAGTTTCACAAACACGAAGTAAAGACTAATCGGTGAAGTTATCATTTTAAAACTGCTCACGGCCCCTTTAAGAAACGTAATCAGCTAATAACTGATGAAGACGTTTCCATGACTCAGTTTTCTGCTGATTTTCCTTTTTTAATGTTTATACTGGAACATTTGGGTAAAAATAAAGCGGTTGAATGACGTGTAGAGCGAGCACCGAGTAGAAGAAGAAGCCGCAGACTGGACTCTGAACGGTTTCTTCTAACTTCAGTTTCGTGGGCGTCCGTTTTCTCCAAAACTGTGGGTTTGTGTCTGAAGCGTCTGAGGCCTGAGAGAGAAAGAAAGAGGGGGTTCTGGGTAATTTTCAAGCAGATAAACAAACTCTCCTCTCACTTCAGGAAATCACAGAGCTGTTCAGAAAGGTGTCTCAGCTCGGGGGACGTCCCCCTGCCACCGCCGCCACCGCCATCACCGCCCACGCCGGAGGTGGATGTTGTCCGCCCCCGGTCAGAAAAGAGCTGTAAAACCCCGCCGCCATGCTGAGGTAGTGGAACGGGCGGCGTGGACGGGTGTGTTGAGAAGTTTCCCTGATAGTAATAATACGATGGAACAAACAGGAAGAGAGAGACGCTGTGTGCAAAAGTGAAAGATGCTGAGTCAAAGGGTGGGGGCGCCGTGAGGTAACGGGTCGATACTCTCATACAGAGACTTCTGATCTGCGTGGGATCACAATAACAACGAGCTGGAAAGTGCTTTATCACTTCTCTGCAGCTGGATGTCGACTCCAACGTCTCACATCGAGTCACTTTAAAACATCAAAACATCAAAACATGAACCAATCAGAGCTCAGCACTTCCAGATAAACAGACGTGCACGCTTCCTTTAGAGTCCAGCCGTCATTAAAACACTTTTACAGACTCAAAACTCAACTTAATGTCACAATTTGTTCCTCTTTCATTATTGTTTACATACGCTGGCAGAATTAATGATTTCTTGGCCTTTTCACAGAGAATATGAATGAACACAAACTTCCAGAATGACCCTGATCAAAAGTTTCCCTTCCTCACTTCTAAATCTCGTTTATTTCCCCCTTTAACATCAGTGACAGCTTAAAGTCTTTTGAGATAGTTACTATTGTGGGATAAAAAGTTTTTTTTTTTTAAAGATTAAAATACAAAATCAAGGGATGAGTCAAAATTATGAGATAAAGGGTCAAAATGATGTGAGCATAAGATGTCAACATTCTTGGGAGAAATTTCAGAATTATGTGATAAAAGTCAATTTTTGGGGGGAAGAAATGTCAAAATTATGAGATAAAAAGTCCAATTGTTTGGGAGAAATGTCAAAATTATGAAAAAAAGTCAGAATTTTGGGGAAGAAATGTCAAAATTAGGAGATAGAAAATCAAAACTTTTTGGGGAGAAATGTCAATATTATTAAAATAAGTCACATTTATTTTGGGAAGAATTGCAAAATTTTGAGATAAAATGTCCAAATTTTGGGAGAAATGTCAAAATTATGAAAAAGTCACATTTTTACGGGAAGAAATGTCAAAATTATTAAAATAAGTCACTTTTTTGGGGGGGGAAGAATTGCAAAATTTTGAAATAAAATGTCCAAATTTTGGGGAGAAATGTCAAAATTATAATAAAAAGTCCAAATTTTGGAGAGAAATGTCAAAATTATGAAAAAAAGTCAACATTTTGGTGAGAAATGTCAAAATCATTTTTAAAAAAGTCAAAATTTTTGGGAGAAATGTCAAAATTATGAGATAGAAAATCAAAACTTTTGGGGTCGAAATGTCTAAATTATGAGATAAAAAGTCCAAATTATGTGGAGAAACGTCAAAATTGTGAAAAAATTATCATGCTACTCGTTTTGTGACGTAATGATGGAATTACAAAACACTTACTGAACATTGAGTCGTAATTTAAATGATATTTTATCAGTTCAAACTTATTTAACTTTGTAAAGAACAAAAGAGAAAAATAAAAGAACGGCGCTGTGAAACCATGGCAACAACAGTGACAGTTTCCGTCAAAACATTACGTCACACACTCTGTCACGTGACTCCACCGACCAATCAGCGGCTCCTCCAATCAGATCAGTCATCAATCACAGGTGTGTACGTGTGTGTGTGTGTGTGTGTGTGTGTGTGTGTGTGGAGCAGATCGACAGGTGTGAGCAGGTTCGTCACAAACAAATATAAATCTGTTTGTTTTTACTGTTTTTCATCTTAAAATAACTCAGAACTTATGTTTTCTAACCTTTAGACAGAAGCACGAGACCGTCAGGTTCAGTCACCGCGGTTTGTTTATGAGAAACAGGAAACAGGTGAGAGTGGATCACTGAGGGATGTTAACATGCTACACAAGCAGCCAATAATAATAATAATAATGATAATAATGATAATGATAATAATGATAATAACAACGATAACATAATAATGATAATGATAATAATGATAATAATAATAATATTATTATTATTATGATAATATTAATGATGATGACAATAATAATAATTGTAATAATAATAATAATAATAATAATAATGACGATGATCATAATAATCAGAGGTGGAAAAAGTACATACTTTCTGTGCTTAAGTAGAAGTACAAGTACTTGTGTAAAAAAAAGTTGAGAAAAGTAAAAGTACAAATTCATCTACTTTACCTAAGTAAAAGTGAAAAAAGGTAAAAAAAATAAAAATTTAATGTTGTTTACTGTTTTTTATGAACTTTGTATTGTTGTTGTAAAATAATGCAACCTAAGAAAATCAGACTGTTTATCTTTGTTTTGAATTATATTATTATGATTATTAATTTTGTTTCTGATCATTTTGTTCTATTTTTTAATTTTTTTTTAAATTCTATTTATTTATTACTAAGGCTAGTTGATTGTGTTCTTCTTTTATTCTCTTTTTTATTTGTATATTTGTATACATTTTTATTCCCATTTCTACAATTGGGCTTGCTCTGGGACCAGGGTAACCTAATTTCGTTCCATCCATGTTTAACATGTGATGAATGACAATAAAACTCCTTGAATCCTTGAATCCTTGAATATCGTGCATTAAATGCATGTATAAACTTGTATATTTGTTATTTTATCTTATGTTGTTGATTTTAACCTGTAACAGGGACTAAAGATGGAAATTAGCCGTTGGTTATAATCTTGCATATTTACATGTATATGTCCATGAATATGTTTTGTCCCTATTTTAAAACTAAATTAACTCCTAACTCCTATTGCTTTGAATGAAATATTTTGTAGAGTGTTCCTGATTAGTTTATTGATCTACTTTAATCCAGGTGAGCCCTGATCAGCAGCTGATGGACGAACAGATCATCAGACATCCTGAGGGTCAGGTAGGAGCTGACACAGGTGTTACAGAGATTTGTTATGTTGGTTTTAGAGCTTCAAACAATTCAGAGCCTTTCATTCTCAAAACAGAGAATCTGCTTGGTTGGATTTCTGGTTGTTATTTGTTTACTCAAACGGAGTTTGTATGGTTTTCTCTTTTGAATCTATTACAAGTGGCTCAATGATATTGAGGTCAGGAGACTGAGATGGCCACTCCAGAACCTTCACTTTATTCTGCTGTAGCCAATGGCAGGTCCACTTGTCCTTGTGTTTTGGATCATTGTCATGTGTGAACGTCCAAGTACGTCTCATGTGCAGCTTCTGGGCTGATGAGTGTAAATTTTCCTCCAGTATTTTCTGATAACATGCTGCATTCATCCTTCATTCATCAGTTTGGACCAAGTTTCCTGAGCCTTTGTAGCTCACACATCCCCAAAACATCAGTGATCCACCTCCGTGTTTCACAGTAGGAATGGTGGACCTTTCATCATAGGCCTTGTTGACTCCTCTCCAAATGGAACAATGTTTATGGTTGTGGACAAAAAGTTCACTTTTGCTCTCATCACTCCAAATGACTTTGTTCCAGAAGTTTTGAGGCTTGTCTCTGTGCTGTTTGGCGTATTGTAAGCAGGAAACTTTGTGGCATTTGTGTAGAAATGTCTTTCTTCAGCCCATTTTTCCTCAAGTGCCTCCTTATTGTGCATCTTGAAACNCATTTTTTGTTGCCTTTTTGGCCATTTTAGTCACTGTCCACCTATTTTTTTTGCCACTTTTGACCCGTGTTTGCTACTGTCCGAGTGTTTTCTTGCTAATTTTGTTGCTTTTTGGCAACTTTTGCCAACTTAAACTAAGTTTTATTCCTACTCTTTGCTGTTTTTGGCTCATTTCTCCACTTGTATAGTTTCTTTTGTAAAGGTAGTTTTTAACAGTTTGTCTCTTTGGTTGAGTAACACATCTTGAAACAGCCAGACCACATTCTTTCAGAGAGTCCTGTATTTCAGCTGAAGTTATTTGTGGGTTTTTCTTTGCATCCAGAACAATTTTCCTGTCAGTTGTAGCTGAAATGTTTGTTGGTCTACCTGACCGTGGTTTGGTTTCAACAGAATCCCTCATTTTCCACTTCTTCATTAGAGTTTGAACTCTGCTTATTGGCATCCTCAGTTCCTTGGATATCTTTTTATATCCCTTTCCTCTTTTATACAGTTGGATTCACTTTTCCTGCAGAAACTTTGACAATTCTTTTTCTTTCCTCATGACTCATTCAAACACATTTGTGTCGACTTGTGTTATCGGGACAAAATAATTCTGGAAGTTAAACTGTTTTTTTAATAGATGTTTTAAAGCTTAAACTGCAGGTTTCTCTCAGACTGTGAAAACTCTTAAATGACTCACGTTGTCTGAGTCTCTCCTGGAGAAAACACAGACCTCGGTGGTTGAGGCCCGCGGGCGCCGAAAGATCCATTTCCTGCTCGGAAACAGACGTAAAGATTCACGACTTTCTGCAGGAGATCGGTGTTTACGGCCGAAGTTACGGTCAGAAGATGTGACTGAACGTTTTAGGAGTTTAACGTGTGACTCAGGATGTTTGTGAGCTTTTCCCACAGTTTGTTCTTTAAAACCAAACTCTGAGCGTTTATACTTTATTCATAACGTTAGAAACTCTGAGAGACAACACATGAGGCTTCTTTTGTTTTATATCTAAACTTTGAACATGTTTTCTGATCTTATGTCATGCTGCTTTATTGTAATAAGTGTTTTTTTTTAAGTCCTGAAATGATAAAATTATACTAAATTTTAATTGTAGACGCCTTTCACGTCACCTAGAGTCACTTCACACTCAAATAATGAAAATGAAATAGTTAAAACACAACAATCAAAATGATAAACAATAAAATGTTCCATCAATATGATCATAGTTAATACATTTAAATACAAATAATCACATTTAACAACAGGAACTAATGGGGATGACTTGTTCAAAAATATTGGTGAAATTGATCTTATATGTAAATTCTACTTAAAAATAACAATATTTAACCAAAAACATCAGATCCTACATGCTTTACTGAAGCTTCAAGTCACTTTACACTCAAATTAAATAATTAAAACACAACATGCTGAAGCAATATATCAATGCAATCATAGTAAATACGATTAAATACAAATACTAACATGTATGGTAAATAATAATGTGAATAATGATAAAAATAACATGTCATAACAGGGGTTAATGGGGATGATTGGTTTAAAAATATTGGTCTTTAGTTTGTTTATTTGGAATTGATCAGGTCCTCTATGTTTTACTGAAGCTTCTTCTCTCAGTAAATTTCATTAAATTAATTCAAAACTGTCATTATTGAAGAAAATGTTTCATATTTTTTTGTCTTCTCAGATTTTTACCCGTTGATATTTGTCTGGTGCGTAACAAAAATGTGAGTTTGTCTCTTTCATAAACGGCTTTAACGTGTAAAACTCACCTGTTGGCGTTATTTAAATATGCAGTTAATCGTTTAAGGCGACTAACGACTGACCCGTGTTCTTCATAACGTCATTTACAGGTTTCATTATGACGACAAATGGAAAGTGAACGTCAGAACTGGAACAAACATTATTAGTTCACAATTTAAATCTGCTTTTAGTCTTCAGCTACAGGAGACCAACTTTTCTTGGCCTACTTTAGATTTAAGTTACTAAATGACCTCGTTAGAGCCTGATTGGTGAAAACAACTCAAAATGTAATGGATTTTTTTTTTTATCTCAAAATTTTGACTTTTTATCTCAGAATTTTGTCTTTATTTCTCAAAATTTCCACTTTTCAACTTAAATATTGTTGAATATTTTGGATTGTTGAATCTCATTTTTCTTATTATCGCTTATTTAATTATTATTATTTTTTAATTGTTTTGTATTTTATCTTTTTTAACATAAAACAGTTATTTTGCACTCAATTGTTTTTAAAAGTTTAGAGTCAAAGATGCTCTTTTTGTTCATCAGTTGTAAAAACTAAAACTAAAATTAAAAAGTCCAGTTTAAAAATAGTGAGAGTCGTATTTAAAGTTCAGACTCAGTTTTAGAGGAGTTTGAATAAGGGTTTAAGAAAAGTGAAAAATTGGCTTTTTATCTCAAAATCTTCTTTTTTTTTTCAAAATTTTGCCTTTTATCTATTAATGTTGTTTTTATTTCATATTATTTCAACTTAAATCTTAGAATTTTGACTTTTAATATCAAAATTTCTGCTTTTTATCTCAAATGTTGCCTTTATTTCAAAATTTTGATGCTTAATCTCAAAAATGTGACTTTTTATCTCAGACATTTGTCTTTATCTTAAAATTTTGACCCTTAAAGTGAAAGTTTAGACTTTTTTCACATAATGTTGGATTAATTACATAAAATTTGGATTTTTTTATCTCAAAATTTTGACTTTTTGTCTCACAATTTTGTCTTTATTTCTCAAAATTTCCACTTTTCAACTTTAAATATTGACCTTTATATCTAAAAGTTAAAAATAATTCTTACCTTCATTTTCATCCTTGTATTATAGTAAAAACTTTTGATGTTTTGATGTTTTTTTGCCTTTTATCTACTAATGTTGTCTTCTTTTCATATAGTTGTGACTTAAATCTTAGAATTTTGACTTTTATATCAAAATTTCTGCTTTTTATCTCAAATGTTGCCTTTATTTCAAAATTTTGATGCTTAATCTCAAAATTTGACTTTTTATCTCAAACATTTGCTTTTATCTTAAAATTTTGACCCTTAATGTGAAAGTTTAGACTTTTTTTCACATAATGTTGGATTAATTACATAAAATTTGGATTTTTTTAAATCTCAAAATATTGACTTTTTGTCTCAGAATTTTGTCTTAAATATTGACCTTTATATCTAAAAGTTAAAAATAATTCTTACCTTCATTTTCATCCTTGTATTACAGTAAAAACTTTTGATGTTTTGATGGTTTGATGTAATTCTCTGCAGGACTTTGGGAAAACTTCACTAAAGCTTGATTTAAATAAAATTGTAAATTGAATTGAGATCGCAATATCTGCCAGAAAAATCACAATTAGATCTTTTTCTGAAATCCTTCAGCCCTCTAATACAGTGGTTCCCAAAGTGGGGGTCGTGACCCTTTGGGGGGTCGCGAGACATTGATAGGGGGTCATGGAATGTGTCCCAAAATCGAAAACTATGAAAAATTCATGAACATTTTATCCATTATTGTGAGAATAAAAGCAAAAATTGGGGTGAAAGATAATATAAAATTATGCAAACAGAAAATGTTTTATCTGTTTTTCACATTTCTTTGTTCAAGTTTGATGCCGTGAACTCAGCAAAGTGCACATTAGTCTGTAAATTTTCTATCGATCAGTTAAATTAAGTATCCTCAGGAGGGTTTTGTTGGTTTTTGTCTGTTTTTGGATTGGCCCATTAGTGTTGTACCACAGCAGGGGGTCACCAGTCCCTAACGCTGCTATTTTGGGGGTCACAGGCGGAAAAGTTTGGGACCCCCTCCTCGAATTAAAGCCGGAGCCACATGAATAAAAAGAATAAAACTCACAGAGCCAGAGGTTTAATTTTGAGCAGTGAACATTTATATCATAATTTACACTTTTTGACATTTTGCACATAAATAAGTTTGTAAACCAGAATGTAAACAGAGACAGTCCTTTGAGGGTGGGGGGGGTTAAAGCTCTGATCAGAGAGAAAAAGACGCTTTGGTCAAAGTTTAAAGGAGAAGTTCAGGTTGTTGATGAGCAGGCGAAGCTGCTTCAGCGACATGAAGCTGCGTCTTAATGCCATCATGACCACTTTGGTTTTTTCCGGACACAGTGTTAATGGTNAATTAAAGCCGGAGCCACATGAATAAAAAGAATAAAACTCACAGAGCCAGAGGTTTAATTTTGAGCAGTGAACATTTATATCATAATTTACACTTTTTGACATTTTGCACATAAATAAGTTTGTAAACCAGAATGTAAACAGAGACAGTCCTTTGAGGGTGGGGGGGGTTAAAGCTCTGATCAGAGAGAAAAAGACGCTTTGGTCAAAGTTTAAAGGAGAAGTTCAGGTTGTTGATGAGCAGGCGAAGCTGCTTCAGCGACATGAAGCTGCGTCTTAATGCCATCATGACCACTTTGGTTTTTTCCGGACACAGTGTTAATGGTGCGAGCGTCGGCACTGAAGTTATAAAGTAGGAAGAGTGGGGTGGGGGTGGGGGCCAGTGCATCAGAGAAGGCCGAGGTGCTTTGGTTGAGCCAGTTCGTTTCAGGGGCGGTGGCAGGGGGGGGGTGGACACGGGGCCATCGCTCCCCGACTGAAAAACAAATATTAACAAAGACATGAAAGAGCGAACACTTCATCAAACACTTCTTCTTTTATTTGATTCCTTGAGTCTTTGATTCTCCTCTTTTTGGTGCGTTAGAAATTAAACTTTGGTAACTAGCGTCGCGTGTGAATCCTGTAACATGTTCACGTCCCTGGTGGACGCTGACAGTGTTGTAGAAAAAAATAAAATTAATGGTTGAACTAAGGCGGCGGCGGCGGCGGCTCGTCGGCCTCCTGAGTCCGTTTTATGTGCTACATGTCGAGCCTTTGGACCTCGTGAAGAGCTGCACTCCAGTTCAGTTTGTTTTTCTTCTTCTTCTTCTTCTTCTTCAAGTAGCAAAATCAAATAAATAGAAAGCTCCCACTTCTTGACGTCCCTTTACAACACTCACACTCACACACTCATCGACACACACACATTCTGAGGTAACCGTTGTGAAAAATATACAAAAAAATTGCCCGTACTGTTCCTTTAAATTACACAGGCGTTGGAGCACACACACACACACACACACACACACACAAACAGTGAAGGGAAGCAGATTGAAATAAAGCTAAATCAAATTTATCTGCCATATTTGGCAAGTTCTTCAACCTGCTGCGACTGTTTTTTTTTTTCAATTTAAATACATAAACCCTGAAAGTGGACGCCGCCGACCCCAAAGGTCAGAGGTCACAGGACGGATACAGGCATAAAGGAGCGCAAAATGGCCACAGAGAGAAAAAAAAAACAAAAAACAAATCAAGAATAAAACGTTGGATTTCGCGCCGTCAGTGTAACCGTCTCTTCCTCTTATTGCTTCTGAAGACGACAAATACAAAGATAATAAATTAAGGAGGTTATACAACGAACTAACAAATTGATCCAAAACAAAAAGCGTTTGAAAATAGAGACCAAATTATTCAACAACAACAACAACAACAACAACAACAACAAGGATGATAATAGCATTATATTAATGACATCATAGGTAAGTCCGCTAGATGATTGTCTCTGAGTTGGATAAACTAAGTAGTCGTGGGACGGTGTCTCTCGAGCCCTGAGTACGTGAGTCCCTGATAGGTTGGAAACCCGGGTGATGTCACTTCCTGATGACGACCAGGTAGAGAAAGAATATGTACAACTGTCGCTCTCTTTGTCTCTGGGGTTAAAGGTCACTTAAGCGTGATCCTCCGACTCCTGCTTGATGGTGACGTGACCAGGAAGCGGGTGAAGAGGGCTGCTGCGTCGCATCTTGATGACCGACGTCTCCTTCGGGGACTCGTACACGCCGTAACTCCGGAGCTCGGCCGCGCCGGAGCGGAAGTGGGAGGACTTCAGGTCGGACTCGCTCCACAGCATCCCCAAAACCTGCTTCTCCAACATGGCCTCCACCTCCACGCCGCCCTGCAGCTGCTCCAAGCGCTCGGCGTGCTCGCTGACGTCGAAGCGCTCGATTTCTTCGTTGGCGCGCTGCACCTCCTCCAGAGCGGCCTGGCTGGAGACGGCGGGGCTGGCGGGGCCGGAGGTCGCCGCCAGGCAGTAGCCCTTCAGGTGGAGGCGCAGGCTGCACAGGTGGATGTAGTGGCGGTGGCAGTGGGGGCATTTGTGAGGGCGCTCGCGGGAGTGCAGGCGCTTGTGCAGCTTCAGGTGGACGAACTGGGTGAACTTGGCCGGGCAGAGTTTGCAGTGGTACGGTTTCTCCCCCGAGTGGAGGCGCAGGTGGGTTTTCAGGTTGCTGGTGCTGCTGAAGCGCTTGTGACAAACCTGTGACAGAAAAGAGGACAGAAAAACGTCAGCACGACCAAACTCTACAAACTCTAACACCCAGTCCAGGAGATCAGAGCGTCGAACGATTCCAGAAAAAGATCTAATTGCCATTTTTCTGGCAGATATTGCGATTTCAATTGGGTTCACTTTTTTCTTCAAATTAAGCTTCAGTGAAGTTTTCCCAATGTACAGAAACATTTACAAACTTGACAGAAAGTTGTGTCAAACCATTGAAACATTATTGGAAAAAAAAGTAAACTCACATTATAAATTTCATAAACCTATGAGAATAAAGTTGTAAACTTACAGGAAAAAAAGTCATAAACTTATAAAATAAAGTCTATGACTTTATTCTCATAGGTTTACGACTTTACTCTTATAAGTTTACGATTTTATTCTTGTTAGTTTACGACTTTGTTCTTGTAAGTTTCCGATTTTATTCTTGTAAGTTTACGATTTTATTCTTGTAAGTTTACAACTTAATTTTTGTGAGTTTACAAATTTATTCTTGTCAGTTTATGACTACTTTCGTAAATTTATGACTTTTTTTCTTGTGAGATTACAACTTGATTGTCTAATTTCTTTTCTTATAAACGTGGCCCTTATCCTCTTTCGTACAAACAGACCCATCCTTGACTCTTAAATTTTAAATATCCTTGATTGTTTTAAGTTAAAAAAGTTTAATAAAAAACAAAACAATTAAAAAAACAAAGTTAAATAAGTAACGATGAGGAAAACACAATTCAACAATTTGAAATATTGCCTTTATTTCAAAATTTTGATGCTTAATCTCAAAAATTTGACTTTTTATCTCAGACATTTGCTTTTATGTTAAAATTTTGACCCTTAATGTGAAACTTTAGACTTTTTTCACGTAATGTTGGATTAATTACATAAAATTTGGATTTTTTTAATCTCAAAATTTTGACTTTCTGTCTCAGAATTTTGTCTATATTTTTTAAAATTTCCACTTTTCAACTTAAATATTGACATTCATATCTAACAGTGAAAAATAATTCTTACCATCATTTTCATCCTTGTATTATAGTAAAAACTTTTGATGTTTTGATGGTTTGATGTGATTCTCTGCAGGACTTTGGGAAAACTTCACTAAAGCTTGATTTAAATAAAATTGTAAATTGAATTGAGATCAATTAGATCTTTTTCTGAAATCGTTCAGCCCTCGTCCTCAGCTTCATTTCTCACCTGGCATTCGTGCGGCTTCTCTCCGGTGTGGACCAGGAAGTGCTTCTGCAGGTGAGCCAGCTGGGTGAAGCCTTTGTTGCAGGTCTGACACTTGAACGGTCTTTCTCCGCTGTGCACACGAAGGTGAACCTGAGGAAAGAGGCGTGTCTGTTACTGCACTGACCAATCATCTCGGTTTGTTTCTGATTTGATTGTTTCCGGTGCGACGTGTCTTACCTTCAGGTTCGACAGCTGCCCGAAGGTCTTGCTGCACACGTTGCACTCGTACTTGATCTTGCCGTTCTGCTTCTTCAGCGGGTACGGCAGCGCCTTGTATCCGGCCGAGCCGATGCCGCGCTTCACTTTGCTCAGGTTGATGGCCTCCTCGTCGTCGGTGTCACCCAGCAGGGCTGAGGTAGGCTTGGTGGGCACCCGCTCGGTGGGAGGTGCAGTGCCGGCGGTTGGAGAGGGCGCGTGGGAGGGTCCGTGATGATGGGGGTGTCCAGAGTACGGGTGGTGAGGCCCGGCTTTGTCCTTCAGAGACGTAGCGGCTGAGAAGGCACTGGTAGGCCCGGGGAGGAGGAAGTCTCTGTGGGAGGGGTGGACGGGGTCTGGGATTAGGAAGGGCCTCCCTGCTGCGTCAGAGGGCAGGATGGGGACGTGGGGGGGCAGGAGGCTGCCGTAGAGAGGGTACATCCTGGGGAAGATCCCGGTGGGGACGCCACCAGCAGGCAGAGGGTAGTAATGAGGCAGGAGGTGGCGTGAGTAGGGGGCTCCAGGGGGGTAGAAGGATGAGGAGAGAGGGGCAGATGGTGGAGAGTACCCAGGGTAGGACCCCAGTCTGGGGGGGTAGAAAGAAGCAGGCGTTGGACCTGAGGGGCTCCCATGGGGGCTGCTTTCCGGGCTGCTCCTCGCTGATGGACTGGGCGTCGCTGAAGACTGGTTTCCAGGAGAATGCGTCACCGGGTAACCAATGTGTCCAGGCTTGTGGCTCAGGAAGTCTTCAGGGATGTGAGGCCTGAGCCCCGGGTAGAGGGCCCGCGGGTACAGGGGGCGCTCAGGGCTGTCCGCGCACCTCGGGCGTGTCGGGAGGGGTCGACTGGGCTCCCTTTTTGAAGACGGAGAAGAGGAGGTGCCGCGCAGGATGGAGAGGACGCTGTGCTCCCTCTTGGGCGGGTTGGGCGTGGCCGCGACGACGGAGGTCGGACTGGAGGCTGAACGCTCCTCGCTGGTCACCTGCTGCTGCTTCACCTCCAGGAGAGACTGCTCTGTAGAGACAGGAAGAGAGGAGAGAGGTCAGAGGGCGACCAAGAGAGGGGGCTGTTGAGTCGCTTTGAGGACAAACACTGTTGTCCGGTTGGAGTGGCCTTCAAACCCGCCAAAAGTTCAACATCAAGTTTGGCACGCCTACATCTCCTCCCAATATCTAACCTGTTCCTTCATCCCCAACAACTTTTTACACTTTTTCCCATTAAACACACATTGTTGATTTGTTCAGGAGAGAAAACCTGCAGCTCTGCATGTTTTAAGGTCAGATTCTTTGAGGATTGCTCCGGGTGTCAATCGGGGACCGATCCCGGCAGAAACGGAAAAAGCATTGCCTAATTTCTAATGAATGCTGAAACATCTCCACATGTCTGCAGAGATAAAGAGTGAGTGTGAGTGAGTCTCAGGGGTGGGGTGGGGGGGTTAGGGAACACCAGAAGTAACTCAGTGGACCAATTAAGGTGACAGACTTGATGAACGAGCGTGAGGGGCGAGGGAGGGGGGCGCGAGCCTGGAAGTGAGGCGTGACAGCCGCCTTTGGGCATTGTGTGTGTTTATATCAGTGTGAGCCTATGAAATGAAGATAAAATCAAACTGGTGGCAGGGCTGATGGAAGGTTTCCTGCCCCCCCCCGACCCCCCAGCACCAAGCCGCCTGCACACAAAGGCCTCTGTCTGATTTGTTGACTCTCCCACTTTTGGGGGAACACACACTTTTGATCAGCGCTGATTTTTCTCGGTTTGTTTCCAGGTGAAAGGTCACATCATGGGGCTTCCTCCTCGCTCACTCGCACCTTCTGTGTCCTCGCCATGATGAAAGGGCGGATTAAGAGGGGGGGGGGCGCGCTATCGTGCACACGCTCTAAAAGCTCGGGGTAGTGAGTGAGTTAGCGGGACGTCTCCGCTGTTAAACGAGCCTTAAAAAGCTGCTGTCTATTATCTATAAGCTGGTTTACTGCCCGGTCAACTTTTTAGCGCCAGGTCGCTCAGAGGGGAGTGTGTGTGAGAGGGATGGTGGTTGTCAAAGTTAATCCTGAGTGCCAGCGCTTATGAACCCCCCCCTCCCCCCCTCCCTCACACTGCAGGTGACCCTTGCATCAGTGCTGGAGCTGCAGAGTGTAAACATTCAGGTTATCAGCTCTCCTTCCTCCTCCTCCTCCTCCAGAAAACAAGAGATATCAATCTGTCAACACGGCCCTTCTGCCAGGAAGTTCAAGTAGTCAACAGACGGGGGGAGGGAGGGAGGGAGGGGCGAGGGAGGGGGGGGGGGCACTCCTCTACCTCACCCTCCTCCTCCTCCCTCGCTTTCTTTCTCTCTGCTCCTTTCAATGTGGCAAATTTAGTTTCAGGTGGAAATAATTGGTAAAAAATAGCAAGAAAATTGGGGGAAAACTTGGAAAATGGTCAGAAAATAGCAAAAGATGGTCCAAAAGTTTTAAATAAATGAGTGTAAAGTGACTAAAATGGGTAAAAAAAACGGTCAAAAACCTTTTCAGAGGCCTGGCTTTTCTTTTTGTATTAATCTCAAGTAAAATTTGATTTGATGTTTTTATTCTCTATAACAGGGGTTCCCAAACTTTTCCGCCTGTGACCCCCAAAATAGCAGCGTTATGGGACAATCCAAAAACAGACAAAAACCAACAAAACCCTCCCTGAGGACACTTAATTTAACTCATCGGTAGAAAATTTACAGACTAATGTGCACTTTGCTGAGTTCACGGTATCAAACTTGAACAAAGAAATGTGAAAAATAGATAAAACATCAATTCAATATCAAACTTGCCAAATGCATCAAAACGGCTCTATTTAAAAAAAAAAAAAAAAAAAAGTTATTTATTCCTAGTTTTATTTCTCTAACATGAAGCTCTTAGATTATTTTTTGCAAATCCTTCAGCTCTAGTTTGTGCATCAATTTGCTGCTGATTTAAGTTTTTAACGTTTTGCTTTCAATGAGATTTAATTAAAAATATTTAATTAAGTTTAGTTTTTTTTTTTTCTTTAATGTGACTTTGATCCTTTAAACTTCCTCAGGTTTGACTTTGTGCTGCAGGAAAAACTTTAGGATTCAAGTC
>RPOG01002405.1:75894-85894 GCA_008086565.1 Thalassoma bifasciatum
TGCAGCTTTTGAGACGAGAAAACACAACAACCTTTCTCAAAATTCACGAACTGTCCCTTTAAAAGTTTGAAGAGAGAAATCCAGGAGTGTGTGTGTGTGTGTGTGTGTGTGTGTGTGTGTGTGTGTGTGTGTGTGTGTGGTTACAGAAAAACGTCTAAATCTTTCTTTTCTTTCACACCTCGACTCGTCACCACATCAAACCGACCTGTCGCCACTTCACACGCCAACGCCAAAATCTTCTTTTTCAAACTTCCTTAAACCCTGCAACAGCCAATCAGATCGTCCGACCACGTTTACGCCATAAAATGATTTTTTCCTCGGGTTCCTCGCCGTCATCTGTCCTCGGCGCCAACCTTAGAAGTTCTGATCTGGGTCAGTCAATATTTAAGTGTTTAAGTCTGTTTTTGTCTGTTAAATTATCAAAATGAAACTGACTTCAATAAAAAGTTTCTCCTTTTGTTTTGTTGCACATATTAAGTTTAAAAAAATTTTGATAAATAGGCAAAATTTTATCTATATATCTCAAAATTTTGACTGTGATACCACAAATTATTGGCTTACATCTCTTAATTATGACTTTAACCTCATAATTTTGAGCTAAAAATGATGAAAATTTGGGTTTGAAAGTCTAAATTTAACAAATATTTCATAATTTTCACTATTTATCTCAGAATTCTGACTTTGATATCTCAAACTATTAACTTTTGTCTCAAAATTTCAACTTTTGTGAATGTGAATGTGTCAGAAGTCTTTGTCTATTTTTGTCTGTTAAATTATCAAAATGAAAAACTGGCTTTAATAAAATTTCTCCCTTTGTTTTGTTGCACATATTAAGTTAAAAAAATTGATTAAAAGGCAAAATTTCAACTTTTGCCCCATAATTTGACTATCTCAAAACTTTGACTTTAATACCACAAATAATTGGCTTATATCTATTAATAATGACTTTAACCTCATAATTTTGAGCTAAAAATGATGCAATTTTGGGTTTGAAAGTCTAAATTTTTAACAAATATCTCATAATTTTCACTATTCATCTCAAACTATTAACAAACTAATTATTAAAATAACCCATCATCTGACAACTTTTCTCACAATGTTGTTTTTTTCATCACTGAATTTTAAATATTAAACTCAAAACTTGATTGTCAGCTCAAAATTTCACATTTTGTGAATGTGTCAGAGTCTTTGTCTGTTTCTGTTTTTTTGTCTGTTAAATTATCAAAATGAAAATCTGGCTTTGATCAAATTTCTCCTTTTTTTGTTGCACATATAATGATAATAAAATTTAAAAAAAGATTAAAAGGCAACATTTCAACTAGTGCCCCATAATTTGACGAATTATCTCAAAACTTTGACTTTAATACCACACATTGTTGCCTTATTCCTCATAATTTTGAGCTAAAAATGATCAAATTTTGGGTTTGAAAGTCTAAATTTGATCAAACATCTCATAATTTTGACTATTTATCTCAAACTTTTAACTTTTTTCTCAAAAGTTTGACTTTCAAACTCATAATGTAAGTTTTTTTCCCCATAATGTGACGACTTTTCTCACGACTTTTCTCACAATGTTGTTTTTTTTCATCACAAAATTTTAAATTTTATACTCAAAACTTGATTGTTAGCTCAAAATTTCAACTTTTGACCCATAATTTTGACTATTTATCGAACAAATTTGATTATTTTTGTGATAATTCTGAGTTTTATCTCATAGTTTTGACTATTTTTGTAATAATTCTGAGTTTTATCTCATAGTTTTGACTATTTATTTTTTAACAATTCATCCTTTTAGCTTTATTTGGGAAGTCACATGACAACTGTTTGATCTGTGACGAGAAAAAAACTGTAAACAAATTAAAACCAGCTCCTAAAGCTGCTTGAAATCGGCTTTTTTGGGGTTTTTAATCATTAATCTTAGATTTTGAAGATAAAAAGTACACATATAAGAGTTTTAAAGAAACAGAGGGGTCCTCAGGGGTCAAAGTTCACAGTTAAACCACATTAACAGCAGGTAAATTCACCTGAATGAAGAAGTGTTGAACGCTGCCCCCTGTCAGGAGACACCGGTACTGCAGCTTCTTTTTAAAGAACAATAAGTGATTTATTTTCATGACTTTAACCCTTTTATTCATAATTTAATCCCATTATTCTGATATTTTTGTGTGTTTTGGCTCTTTTATAGATGTTTTCTTTCAGTTTTAGTTGAATTTATTAATTTTTTTCTCACTTTGACCCACATTTTAATCTTTTTTCGCCTGTTTTTTGAGTTTTTCTGTCACTGTTTTGCTCCTAAAGATTCTTTTTGAATCTTTAAGGTGTAAATTTTATCTGACAGGAACATGAACCTGCTTATATTTGAGAGACACACTCACACACACACACACACACACACACACACACACACACACACACACACACTCCCCTTTAATGGTTACATATGTCTGAATGAGAGCGTTTGGCTTCAGGCGATTCACACACACACCGTCTCTGTAATGTGTGTGTGTGTGTGTGTGTGTGTGTGTGTGTGTGTGTGTGTGTGTGTAACGGCGAGACACGACCCCCTCTTCATTACATGACCCACGTCTGAGTCACGAGTGTGTGAGCGCCAACAGACGGCGTTTTCTCTGAGTGTGAGAGAAAGTTTCTCTGTGTCAGCTTCAGCGTGTGTGTGTGTGTGTGTGTGTGTGTGTGTGTGTGTGTGTGTGTGTGTGTGTGTGTGTGTGTGTGTCTCTGACCTCCTTGCTGTCTGTCGGGTGTTTAAACACCAGGTTCCTGGGCAGCGACGCCTCAGCTCTGGTCGTACTCGTCGATGTTGTTGTCGTCGTCGTTGTCGTGGTAACGGCGTCACCGTCTGGCCCCGCCTCCCACGCCGTATCCTTGACGATGTACGTGCACTTCTCTTCGAACTCCGCCTCCGTCCAGCGCGTCATGTCGGCCTCCTCCACGTCCAGCTCCATGTCCACGTCCGAGTCCGTCTGCGGCGGCGTCATGGTCGCAGTCGTGGTGGTCGTGGCGGCGGCGGACGCCATCTTCGCTTCCTGACGCGTGTCGTCCTGCTCCATGGCGTGCGCCCCCTCACTGGTCAACATGGCCGAGCTTTGAGAGGTCGCCTGGAGACGGAGAGAGAGAAAAACGTTAATATTTCTTTAATGTCAGAACTTTTATTAAATAAAACTTCAACATTTGACAGAAAAAGAAAAAATTTAAAAATTTAATTTAATTGAATTTAAAAAAAAAAGCTGAAAAAAGCAAAAGGACAGAAAAAAGTGATAGAAAGGCAAAAAGAAAAAAGAAAGGACAGCAATTATTTAAAGGAGAGAGAAAAGAAACAAAACAAGGAAAGAAACTAAAACAGAGAAATAAAGGAAAGAAGGAAAAGAAAATGAAGAAAGAAAAAATATTTAACGATAGAATTTAAAAAAGAAGAAGAAAAGAAGAAAAGAAAGTAAAATACATTAAGAGAAAGGACAGAAAACTGAGAAACTAAAAAAAGAGACAAAGAAAAGAAGGAAAAGGAAATGAAGAAGGGATAAAAGAGACGGGAAGAAAGGAAACGTTTTATTTTTAAAAAAAGGAGGAAAGAAAGAAAAAAGTGACAGACAAAAAGAGAAAGAAGAGAAAGAAAGTAAAATACACGAAGAGAAAGGACAGAAAACTCAAAAAAACTGGAGGAGGAAAAAGTAAAGAGAAGGAAAGAAACTAAAGAAAGAGAAATAAAGGAAAGAAGGAAAAGAAAATGAAGAAAGACGGGAATAAAGGAAACGATTTAAATATAAAATTTTAAAAAAAACAAGGAAAAAAAGAAAAAAGTGACAGAAAGACAAAAAGAAAAGAAGAAAAGAAAGTAAAAGACAGAAAACTGAGAAACGAGAGAAAAAGAAAAACTGGAGGAGGAAAAAAGTAAAAAAAGTAAAGAAAGAGAAATAAAGGAAATGAAGAAGGGATAAAAGAGAAGGGATAGAAAGAAAGAGAAAAGAGACAAAAATGTAAAAAAGAAAAAGGAGAGAAGAAAGTAAAATATACAAACTTCAAACTGAAGGAAAAGAAATAAGAGAAAAAAAATTAAGAAAAAGGAAAATGATTCAAAGCCGAGAGAAAGAAGAAGAAAAACAAAATGAAAGATAAAGAAATAGACAAAGTTATGAGAAACAAAGAAAAGAGGGATAGAAAAAGGTGGAAAAAAGAATGAAAGACAAAAGGAAGAAGAAGAAAATGACGAAAGATGGGAAGAAAGAAAAATTATCTGAAGATAAAGTTTAAAAAAAAGGAAGAAAGTAAAAGACATAAAGAGAAAGGACAGAAAACTCAGGAGGAGGAAAAAAGAAAAGAGACTAAAGAAAAAGAAATAAAGAAAAGAAGGAAAAGGTAATGAAGAAGGGATAAAAGAGAAGGGAAGAAAGAGAAAAGAGACAAAAATGTAAAAAGAAAAAGAAGAGAAGAAAGTAAAATATACGAACAAGAACGAGAGATGTAAAAGAAAGAAAAGAAAACTAAGAAATGAGAAAAAAGAAACAACTAAGAGAGAAAGAAGTAAAGAAAAATGATTCAAAGAAGAAAAAACAAAAAGAAAAGATAAAGAAACAAAGAAAAGAGGGATGGAAAAAGACAGAAAAAAGAATGAAAAGAATGAAAGACAAAAAGAGAGAGAGGAAGATTCACTCACAGACGGAGAAATGAAGGGATGAAGAGTGAGAGGATGAAGGAGGAGAAGAGATTAATATGAGGGTGAGTCAGTGAGGGGGGGGGGGGNTCACACACACACACACACACACACACACACACACACACACACACACACACACAAACCAATCACTGAACAATCAAACTTTAACTCCTTTATGACTTTTCAAAATAAAATATTTCAGTTCATTAAAAAAACTTTTAATTTGAAGGTTTGATTCTTTACTTTAAAAAACAAAGAGAAATGTGAAATAAATCCTTTGTGATTTTTGTAGAAGTTTAAAAAACAGCAAACTACACTAATGAGAGAGGAATTTCAAAATAAAATGTCAATTCATTGAAAAAAAACCTTTTAATTTGAAGGTTTGATTCTCTACTTTAAAAAACAAAAACAAAAAAAACAAAGATAAATGTACAATAAATCTTCTTTGTAATTTTTGGAGAAGTTTAAGAAAAACTACACTCATGAGAGAGGATTTTCAAAATAAAATTCCAATTCATTGAAAAAAAAAAAAAACTTTTAATTTGAAGGTTTGATTCTTTACTTAAAAAAAAAAACAGAAAAAAAACAAAGATAAATGTACAGTAATTCCTCTTTGTGATTTTTGGAGAAGTTTAAGAAACAGCAAACTACACTAATGAGAGAGGATTTTCAAAATAAAATTTCAGTTCATTGAAAAAAAAAACTTTTAATTTGAAGGTTTGATTCTTTACTTAAAAAAAAATAGATAAATGTACATTAAATCCTCTCTGTGATTTTTGGAGAAGTTTAAGAAACAGCAAACTACACAAATGAAAGAGGATTTTCAAAATAAAAGCACAACCACAATATTCTACAAACACAAAATGACTCTTATTCCTTAAAGTAGTGAAAGTTTTAGAATCAAATCCAGATTTTTTCATGCAGAATAAGAAATAAAAACAGAAATTAAAGTAAAGTTGAGTCTTTTTGACACTTTTCTGTGAAAATTATTGAATAAAAAAAGTAAAAATGTGGAAAAGTTCAGGTTAAAGTTTGTTTTTGTGGTTTTTTTTCTCTCAGCCAGTTAAAGGTGTAATCTGTCTGCGCTGAGAGAGATTTTAACAATGAGCTGGATTCACACAGATTAAGATCCACACACACACACACACACACACACACACACACACACACACACACACACACACCCCCCCCCCCTCTCTTCCTGAAGACAGAGGAAGGAAACGCCGTCTGTGTCTGAATGAAGCTAAAATTGGAAGCAGAGAAACTTCAGCAGCGGAACCGGCAAATCATCCCAACATCCATCTGTGTGCGTGTGTGTGTGTGTGTGTGGATTTATGTCAGTGTGTGTGTGTGTGTGTGTGTGTGTTGGTAATGAAGGGGGGGGCTGAGATGAGGAAGGGAGCGCCAAAACTTTTCCATTTGGGGGGCCACAGCAGCAGCAGCAGCACAAACAAAACTTCAAACACTGATCCCACCCAAGTCACACACACACACACACACACACACACACACACACACACACACACACACACACACACAGATATCCACAGAGGGACACACACACTCGCTCGTCCCACGCAGCAGATCTCTAAATTCTTCTGAAGCCGCAAGAAAGAAACTGATCCTCATCAAACTGAACTCACAGCTGCTCAAAGTTTTCCTCCAAAATAAAACACAAAAACATTTAAAAAAACAACATTTTATGGAAGATTTAACAAAATAAAAGCTGATTTATTCACTTTAACCTCTTCAGGAACCACAAACAGGTCAAAAACTTCATCTTTAAGTCAGAAATCTATTTTTTCTGATTGATTTTGAGCTCATGCAAAAATAAAACCTTAAAAGATTTTTTGCTTTTAAATGATTTAAATGTAAACTTAATGAAAGATCCTGCAGAATAAAAGTTTTTTGTTTTAAATCTTCCTGCACAAATCAAACTGTTTCTCCTCTTTTTTAAAGATCTGATCATTTTTAGAAAATGTTTCCCAACATTTCAGCAGATTTTCCTCTTTTTTTCTTTTTTTGCATAAACAGCTGCAGATTTGAAACTAATAGTGAAACCAAAAACCAAGAAAGCTGCTTTTTTTTTTTCTTTCTGTCACTTTTTCTGTCACAAACTGAAATCACCAACAGTTGAGTCTGCGCTGCGCAAACCTGCGGGACTTAAAAGCTGCGCCACCTGCGCCCTCAGGATGAAACCTGTGCGCAAATTTATGGAGAAAGCGCAAAAAAGAGGAGGAAGAGTCAGCGCTCATTTACGATACAAATGAGTTTGTTTCTCTCTTTTTAATTTGCATTTAATCCTCAAAACCCAAATTCAAACTTCTTAAAGTTTCAAAACTGACGAATTTTGACGCAAAAAGGGAGAAAAACACCTCCAGGAGATTAGAGGCGAATCCAAAACGCATCAGAAGAAAAAGCAGCAGCTTAGAAATGAGGAGTAAAAATGATTTATCAGGATAAAAACAAAACTTTTAAAACTTTCTTTTTCAATATTTCAGCAGGAATCAAGAGTTTTCTGCGTTTTTACGCGTAAAAAGCGCAAAAAAAAAATAAAAAGAGCAGAATTTTGATTCAAGAAGCTTCAAAAAGATTAGAATCTTGAAGTTAAATGTTTGGGATGTTTGAGGTTTTGTTGAAAGAATTAATCCCGAGTGAAAATCAGATAGAAGTCAGGTAAAAAGGAGGAAAATGCGTAAAAAACAAAAAAAGACGCATTGTGCGTAAAAGTGTTCCAAAGTCCTCCAGGTGTTGGTTTCTTCTCCTTTGGTGCAGAAACAGGTAAAAACTCACCGTGTAACTTTGGTCCCATCCACACATAAGGACGTCGGGTCAGATCCACGGTCCACAAGCGTCACTGTGCGTCCCGGACAGGTGCACCGCTCCCCCCGCGTGCGTCCGCTCCTCCGCGCGCTGATACTCCACACCGGTGTCAGTGTGTGTGTGTGCGTGCGCGCGTGTGTGTGTGTGTGTGTGTTACGGAGTGTGTGTGTGTGTCAGTGTTATCAGCTCCGTGCTCTGAGTTCAAATGCCTGAGAGAGAAAGAAGCTCGCGGACTAAGAGTTGGAGAAGCCACGCCCCTTTCTCCTCCTCCTCTTAGCCCCGCCCCCTTTTTTCTTCAAACACTCTTTTCTCCCGATGCAGAAACAGCAGGAGCTTTCACCTGAGGCAACACACACACACACACACCCACACACACACACACAGTATGCTTTGACATAAAGTTTTTTTCAATGAGTGTGTGTGTGTGTGTGTGTGTGTGTGTGTGTGTGTGTTGGAAATGTCTGTTAGCAGCTTCAAACGGGTAAACAACATTTGCCTTCTTTGTGTGTGTGTGTGTGTGTGTGTGTGTGTGTGTGTGTGTGTGTGTGTGTGTGTGTGTGTTGGGGGGGATTGAGTCACTTCCTCAGGAAAACACACACACTCACACACACACACACACACACTTATACACTTGGCCTGTAGGGGGCAGCACTGATCTGCTCTCCCTCTCTCTTATGTTCTCTCTGTCTTTTCTCCTGTTTTATCTCTTAATTATTTCCTCTTAAAGTGTTTTATTGTTGTTGTTGTTGCAGATTTTTTTCCCTGCAGGAAAAATATTTTCAATTAAATTAAAAAAAAATCTTAATTGATACGACAAACATTCGTCATGACCTGAGAAAAAATGTTCACACAGTTAAACATCATTTAAATAAACTCAACAGATGTGCAAAAGAGCATGCAGCACAAAATATAAGTGGGAAATAACATATTAATTAAATAGACAAAATTACAATTATTAGCTTTAAAGTATAAAAATATGATGAATGTTTGATATTTAAATTACAAACATTTTCAGGACCTGAGCTTCTGTCAGTGTTAAGTTTTTTTCTCTGTTTCTCCTCCTGAAGTGATTTTAAGACGTGTATGTTGTGCTTTGCTTGTTTTATTTGGTCCAATTTATCTTTAATAGTTTATTTATCTGATGAGGAAAAAGTCATAAAATCATAAAACACTTATTTCTGAAACACTGAAACATTCAAGATGAAAACATTTCTTAGTGGAGGTTTTTTTTTCTTCCCCTATTAAATTGAAATTTTGAGTTTACATTCACGATTAAACTCTTAAAACCAGAAGAAAAACAGAAAGAAGAAATTTGTGTGTCACTCTGTTAGAGCTTGAAAAGTTTAGTTACAAAATGTAAAAAGAAGAAATAAGAGTGAGGCAAAAGAAAAATTAAGGGGGAGGCTTTTTGCAAAAACAAAAGACAAAAAAAGGGCAAAAAAAAGTCTCATTATTTTGACTTTTTCTCCCATATTAAGTGGAATTTTTGATTTCACATTTATCTTAAAACCAAAAGTTTGCATGTCTCACTGTTGGATCTTGAAAATGCATAAGAGAAGAAATGAAAGTGAGACAAAAGCAAAATTGAGGGGATGGCTTTTTTCACAAATTTTGACTTTATACTCTGAAGGTTTGTTGAAATTTTGAATATAAATTCCAGGTAAAAATCTTGAAACCTGGAGTTTGCAGTTCACACTGTTGGATCTTGAACAGTTTCTTATAAAAGTGCAAAGTGCAGGAAAAAAAAAAAAGAAAGTCTCATTATTTTGTCTTTTTTTACAAAACTGAGTGGAAATTTTAATTAACTTTCATCTTAAAACCAGAGGTTTACATTTCTTACTGTTTGACCTTGAAAATGCAAAAGGAGAAAAGAGGTTTTGCAGAGATTTACCCCCATATTAAGTTGAAATTTTGAGTTTATATTCATGATTAAAATCTTCAAACCAGAAGGAAAACAAAAGAAATTTGCAGTTCGCATTGTTGGCTCTTGAACAGTTTCTAATAAAAGTACAAAATGCAGAAAAAAACAAAGAAATGAGACAAAAGAAAAATTGAGGGGGAGGCTTTTTGCAAAAACAAAGCAAAAAAGTCTCATTATTTTGTCTTTTTTTGCCAATATTAAGAGGAAATTTTGAAATTCCTTTCATCTTAAAACCAAAAGTTTGCATGTCTCACTGTTGGATCTTGAAAATACAAAAAGAAGAAAAGGGAGTTAGACGAAAGAAAAATCAAGTGGGCGGCTTTTTGGAAGAAGAATTGTCTCTTTATTGGCAAATGTTGACTTTACTTTTCAGAGGATTTGATAACATTTGGAATAAACATTCCTAATTAAAATCTCAAATTCAGAAGTTCACATTTTGCACTGTTGGATCTTCAAAAGTTTCTAAGTAGTTGCAATTCCAAAAATTGCAATTCGATCGGTGAAATTTTGCTGTGGGGGAAAAAGTTGACGTGCTGGAAAAAAAACTGAGTGTGCTAAAAAACATTTCACTCAACAGGAGAAATTTCAGG
>RPOG01002405.1:88394-94787 GCA_008086565.1 Thalassoma bifasciatum
TTATCTTCATGTAAATCTCTCAGATCAATAAACTCTGATCTTTGTGTTCGCTGTACCTGACTGAACCTCTTCCTGTTTGTTACAGTAATGAGCTTCATAAATAACATGTTTTATAGCTTCACTCAGGGTTAGGGAGCAGATTCATTCATGTCTGTGTGTTAAAGTCTCTAAAACAAACTGATGTGATTGGTTCTTATCTCTGAGTGTTTAGAGGTTACAGAGATAACATCAGCTGTAAATGATCAAATCTCTACAGTTCAGTTATAAAAGCCTCATTAGGAGTCTGATTACAGAGTTAACTAGTTAAATTAATAACCACTGATAACACAGAGGAACAGTTTTTGTTGAGTTAGATCTTACAGCTGTTTCTAACTTTGGGAGCAGAATCCAAAACTGCACTTGCCAAGATTTAAAACCTTACATTAAAAGTTCCCCTGGCTACCAGAACGTCATTTTCCTAAATGATCAGTGTTTTTACCAGCTACATAAGAACGAGAATAAAATCTCTCAAAATATCTTAGTTTGTATAAAATTTGAACAAATATTTTCCCCTGTAGGCCGCCATTGTTGTTTACAATAACGTCTGGGTAGTGATGTCATATGGTTGCACCGGGCTGGATCTCATACAGGATCATATAAGTCCTGGAGCGGACTTCAGTGGTTTCCAGAGGAAGTTTTGTGGGTTTGTGTTGGAAAATAGTCGGCACAGCATTTGGCTTTAGTCTCCGTTTATAATGACCCACACCTGTCAGCTCTTTCATCAGCATGGGCCGGCTAAATGCAGCAAATGCTTCTGGGGAGAAGTGGCCAGAACATAGCCGCGGCTCCATGGGAAGTTGTTTACGCCCACAAGCCATTTCCCACAACTTCCTTCTTTTCTTGTCTTTTGGGAAGCTGTGCAGACTAACATCAGTCTCCTTGTTTCCTTTGGACTGAAAAGTGCACCCAAAAGCAGCCACATGTGGCATTATTATGTTTTTTTCCTCCTCAAACCTCGTGACTTACGGAGACTAGTAGTGAGGAAACGGCCAAATCCAGATGCTCCGCCCTCTAACAGCGTCTCAGTTAAGCTCCGCCCTCTAACAGCGTCTCAGTTAAGCTCCGCCCTCTAACAGCGTCTCAGTTAAGCTCCGCCCTCTAACAGCGTCTCAGTTAAGCTCCGCCCTCTAACATCGTCTCAGTTAAGCTCCGCCCTCTAACAGCGTCTCAATTAAGCTCCGCCCTCTAACAGCGTCTCAGTTAAGCTCCGCCCTCTAACAGCGTGAGCCGCCATCTTTGTTCCTGGTTCGTCTCCAGGTCTGAGAAACAAAGTGAAAGTAAAAACCTGACACAGATAAAGTCTCTGACTCATGGATTTATTCACAGATCAAACATTTTATGGTCTTAATAACTTTTTATCTGCAGTCGGTCACAGATACACTATCAGGTCTCTGATGCCTTGCTCAAAGGTGCTTCTTATGGTTGTTGTGTGGAGTAAAACAGCTGATAGTTTATCAGAGGCCAAGGACTGAACCTGTGACAGGAGAGAGCTTTAAAGTCCTGATAATCACAACTGGGACAAAACAAATATGACTGTTCAACATCCGACTGTGTCTGACTGTTTTTAACTTTCTCTGACTGTTTTAAACTTTCTCTGACTGTTTTTAACTTTCTCTGACTGTTCTCTGGCTGTTTTTAACTGTTAAATCCTCTTGTGCTGACTGTTCCTCTGTTTTCCAGCTGTTCTCTGTTTCCTGAATGTTTGCTTCCAGTTTGTTAATTATTTGCTGACTGTTTTCTGACCCTTTCCCGACTGATCTTTGGATCATCTGTGACAGTTTCTGACTGTTCCTTGGCTGTTTTTTACTTTCTCACAGTTTTCTGACTGTTTTTTGAAAGTTTTCTGATTGTTCACGGACTATTTACTGACTGTTCATGGAGTGTTATTGGTTTTCTGCTAATTGTTCTCTGGCTGTTTTTTTTTTTACTGTTTACTCACTGTTTTTTTTACTGTTTTTTTTTTTAATCTCTGACTGTTTACTGCCTGTTTTTTTACTGTTTTTTTTTAATCTCTGACTGTTTACTGACTGTTTTTTTACTGTTTATTTTTTATCTCTGACTGTTCACTGACTGTTTTTTTCTGTTTACTGACTGTTTTTTTTGTTCTCTGACTGTTCTTTTATCTCCGACTGTTCACCGACTGTTCTCCAACTGTTCTCTGACTGTTCTCTGACTGTTAACGACTGTTCTCAGACTGTTCTCCGACTGTTGTTTTCTCTTTCCTCTGGTTGTTTTTGAGGAAAGAAGAATGAAACATTTTTGTTCAGCTCTTTAACTCAGCTCAGCCTCACGTCTTCAGGCTTTTCCTCGTTTTTACGCCTCAAACGGTTTCACAGTCACACGTCAGTCAGACTGATAACGGTGTTTCTGGAGAAAACGCCCGAGGCCTGTGAGTCAGCGACGACCACGATGATGATGAGGATGAAGATGAGGATGAAGATGATGGCGGCAGCTGCAGGGTTTTTTCATGGGAAGATCAAACACTGAGCAGGAAGTTCAGTTTGAGGTTCACACACAAACTCAGCAGCTTTGAATCCTTTAAACTTCAAAAACCTGCAGAGACTTTTCTTATTCCTGAAAATTAAAAACATGAAAGAGGAGAAAAAAACTGTCACATGTTCCTGAAAGTTTCCTCCTGAAGTCAGACGTTGTTTCATCGTCATGTCGTGTTTTTGGGCTGAATTTCCATCTGTGATCTGATTTTTGCTGAAACTGCACTTTGGTTCATTCTGTCTCTAAAAACATGTAGATCTGAAACACTCAGTGATTTCAGAGTCTATGTTCACAGATCTAGACTCTGGACTCACTTTCTGTCTCATTTAGAAGAAAAACTTTGTCTTAAAATCCCCAAAAAGCCTCAGCGGCTCCTCAGAGACTGAGAATAAATGTCAGAGTGTTTTTTTATTGCAGCAGCAGGTCGTTCTCAGATTTAAACTCCTCGTTAGAAGTTTTTCTGCTGAAATTTCAGGAGAAAAACAGAAAAACTGTTTTTAAAGCCGAGTTTCTGCAGAGACTCTGATCTCTCAGGGAAACACAGATGATTCTGCTTTAACTCTGCAGCTGCAGGGAGTCGCTCACTGATGAAACCTGGGATGATTCCTGCCTCACCCTGCAGCTGCAGCGTGCACCGCCACCGCCATCAACGCCATCACCACCGCCGCCGCCGCCGCCAATCACCCGCAAAGATTTCATCACTTTAGATTTCAGGAAGAGACGAAACACAGCGACTTCAGCGTCACAGAGAGGAAACAGAGTCAGGATTATACTCAGGGCTGAGTTCTTCTTTCAGACAGAGCAGTGAATATAACACAAATCTATTCTCCTTTTGACCACAGGAGGCGCCAAAGTCAACACAAACCAAATATCCTCAAACGCTGCAAAAATCCAGCCTTCAAAAACAAGAAAAAATATACAAAAATGGAGGGAATCTTACTTAAATTAAGCAAAATAATCTGCAAGCAGAAGAAGAAAATTTGTCTTGTCAAGATTTTCCCCAAAACATGAGCGCTGTGTTGAGTGAAACAAACGTAAAATATCTTGATTTACGTCATTTCTTAGTTGAAACAAACTTTTATTTCTTGTCACAGTTTTAAGCTGCTGCTTTATTTGTTAAAGAGAAAAATCATCTTGTTTGAAATAAGAAAACGAAACTTTATTTAAGATTATTATGAGACACTAAACTTCTCAATACAAGAAATTATGATTAAAATTAATTTTCCAATTATTTTCAAACTCTCTCTTATGTAGTAAAACTTCAATCTAATGTTTTATTTTAAGATACAACACCAAGAGTATTTCACCTTCTTACACTGGCAGATTTTTTATTGCTTATTACAAACAATAATTTTTTGTATTATAATTTTTATAAACTTATTTTAAGAGTGACTTTTTTTCCAGTGTATCATTATGTCGAGATACCTGCACCAACATTTACTTAAAATATTTTTCCACATATTAAGAAAATATGTCTCATATTTTTTTGTTATTGGTGTGAATTGACTAATTTTAAGGTTTTTCTGAATCATTGAGTTCAGAGGTTTTTACTTGTTTTGGAAAATCCTGACAAGACAAAAGTTTCCTCAGATTTTTTTTGCTCAGTTAAAGGAAAATTCCCCCTTTTTTAAAACATTTTTTCTTGTTTTTGAGGCTTTTTTTTTGGACCGTGGGCAGAACTCAGCACGTCTGGATGAATTTTGCATAAACGTTCTCAACATTTCAGTCTCGTCCTCGTGGTTAACGACCCCGTTTCAAACGCCCTCAGGTTCAGAGACGATGATGACAGGAGCAGATCAAAGAAGCTTCACGTGAGCTTCAGGTTCAGATCTGTCACCGTGACGACGCCCTCAGGGTCCCAGCCCACGCCGCCGCCGCCGCCACAGGGCGAGACTCACTTTCAGTTTCTGTCACTGACTCCAGGCGTTTGTTCCTCTGAGAGAAAAGAGGTCAGAGCTCAGCGCCTCAGGGTCACACACACACACACACACACACACACACACACACACACACACACACACACACACACACACACACACATTCCTGTAACTGTACATGTTTCCTGTGACCTTTGACCCCTGAGCTCTTTGTCATGGATCAGAATATTTGAAGTTTTAAACTCGTGTGAGAAACTTCAGCGTAACATGTTCTGACGTAAACAAACGACTTTAAAGGAGAAAACGGCTCCTTAAAAAAAAACTGAGACAAAAACTCAAACACTAAACTTTCTTTTTCAAAACATAACAGTTTAAAATACTTGATTCTGATTGGTCGATGTCTGGATGTTTGTTTTTTATTGATTTTATTGAAAATCTGAGTGTAAAGTGAAACTTTACTGATGGATAACAAACTGAGAAAGCTTTAATAATTCAGGTAAAATGAAAACCACATTAAAAGTACGAAATATTAAAATCCTCTTGAGAGTAAAAATGAAAATCAGTTAAATATTTTTTGATTTGGTTATTCAGTGTTTTTTGTTCTTTTTCTTTGTTTTGTTAAGTAAAGTTTTAATATATGAATTTATATTTTTGATCATTTTTATTCTTTTATTTTATCATTTAATTTTGTTCCATTCTGTCTATTTTTATTAAATGTATCTTATCTTAACATATTAGATTGTTTTGTTCTTTTATTTTAATAATTGTAATTTATTTTATCTTGATTTAATTTTTCTTTTTGTTTCATCATATTATTTCATATAATATTTAATCTTGTGTTAATTTATTTGATTGTTTTGTTGCTTTTTATATTTTTATTATTTATTCTATTTAGTTTAAGTTAATGTATTTGATTTTTTGTTGCTTTTTATATTTTCTGTATTTTATTTAATTTATTTTGAGCTAATTCATTTGATTATTTTTATATATTTTGGCTGAAATAGTTTTTTTTTGCTGTTTAATGTTTTGTACAGACTGAATCAACAACCTTCATTCAGAGACTAAATATAATAAATAATAAAACACGTTAATTTCTGAATCCTGTAATGTTTGGCCCCCACAGAAATAAACAAACATCACTTTTTAATTTAATTATCGAGCTTATTCTGTTTTTACAACAAGACAGAATTTAATCTTTCTTATTCATTTTTCAAAATAAATTTTACTGTTAAATGTTCGGTGTAACATTAACTTTAACGCTGATGTTACGTCGTCATACTCCGCTCACAGCGCCCCCTAGTGGAAAACATGTGCTTGGTCCGGGTCAGAAAACTGATCACGATAGATCAGACTCACCTGAGGGACAGGTGAGCTGTGACGTCATCAGTCTGTGATGTCATCAGTCAGTGATGATGGTTTAACTCTGTTTCAGTAAAAAAGTTTCAGGCTGTGACCTGAACAAACAGCTGAGCTCAGATGTTTTTTTTCTGTTTTCCTCTTCTCTCCGTCCTAAGTGCCTTTTAGCACCGAGCCCGCTGGGATCTGAACCCTCCTGCTTCCACAGTGTTTCGCTTTTCACAGAACGCCAACGCCGCCACCGCCACTGAAGGGCGAGTAAATAAGTCCACGGGTCAGTTAGCGGCGCTTTAAAAGGGAAAGGATGAATTTTTCATCAGGAATAATGAAATTACAGAGGAATTATAATCCTGCATCCTCAGGTTTTTAGTTTGATATCACAGGTTTGGAGATGTGACGGTGAATCACACACACACACACACACACACACACACACACACACACACACACAGTGGGAGTGGAGATGTCAGAGTGTGTGTGCGGTTTAATCTTTCTGCATGAAGCAAAAAAAAAATCCCTCGTCTCCCTCAATTTACTTTGGTCTGTGTGTGTTTGCTCCTCTCTCTCTAACCCAGATTTGTTTTTTTCCTCTCAGCATCTTTGGGTTGTTCCCATGAATGTGTGTGTG
>RPOG01002406.1:0-94750 GCA_008086565.1 Thalassoma bifasciatum
TTAGGCAATGTTATTATGAAATATGTTTTATTTCATAATTATAATTTTAACAATTTCATACTTTTTAAAATAATGACTCTTTATTTATTTTCCAAGTTTTTATAAAACAAAAATGTTTTTTCAGAGTCAATTTTTATTTCATAATCACCTTTTCCACAATGGCCTTTTTATTTCATAATGTAGTTTTTCAGCAGAATGACTTGGTCTGTCAATCGAAGCTCATAAGGCGGAGTTATTTAAATGATTGGCTGATCCTGTTTACACAGACATTGCAGCAGCAGTTGCAGTATTGATTCAAACGTGGGGACTTATCACTGACGCTGGGAAACCTGAAAAGCTGAAAACATGAGTGCATGACAGGTTTGAACCTACGTGAAGCTGGCCCCATGCCCCCACTAGATCTTAGTGAAATTATTCTGAATCGTTTGAGCTGCTTGCTGGTTAGTGCAGGTAAATGTTATCGCTTGTGCTGCTTTTGTTTTTGAGATATATTATTATATTTTAAAGGTCAATCTAAGTTCACGCAGCCCCCCGACTTTGTCCAAATTGAACCAAAATAGTCTCGTTTAGTTGTGCTGCGTAAGTTCTGGTTTGTGCAGGAAAGGAAAAAAAAAAACTTCTCAGTGGGCTGCGTAAATTTTGTTGGATCTTTAAAATTGCAGAATATATCATAAAACCAATCAGCACAGTAGGCTATTTATTTTCGGCTCAAACCAGCCCCAATGCAGCACAAACAAACGAGACCAATTTTGCTCATTTCGGACAACGTGGGAGAGCAGCTGTATGACCCTGCCTCCTCACCACCTGCAGCACAACGAAACGCCTTGAAATAGTGTTCAGCCAAAACAACAATATATCTCATCTTACATTTTTCTCTCTCTGTAAATGTTATGTAGAGGCTCATTCAAAAATAAGAATCTCAGTGTATTACGGTTCTATGAACAAACCAGCAGAAAGGCAGCACAGATAAACAAGACCGTTTTGGTGCATTTGGGCTACGTGAACTTAGAATGACCTAAAATATAATGTTATATCTCAAAAACTAACACAGCACAAACAATTGAGAATGTTTTCACTGAATTTTGTGTGGGGTGGGGGGGCCCAGCTTCATGCAGGTTTTCCACCTAAGGTAACTACTTTGACACGACAACTGTCATAACCAGTGTCAAGAAAAACTAATCATTCTTATCGGATCAAGCAGAGGTCCAACCCTCTAGCTCTGATTGACAGACCAAGTCATTCTGCTGAAAAACCACATTATGAAATAAAGAGGCCATTGTGGAAAAGGTGATTATGAAATAAAAATTGACTCTGTAAAAAAACGTTTGTTTGGTTTTTTTTGTTTTTGTTTTTTTGTTTTTTTTAATAAAAGCTTGGAAAATAATGAAAAAGAGTCATTATTTTAAAAAGTATGAAATTTTTTAATAATCATTATGAAATATCCATCCATCCATCCATCTTCTTCCACTTATCCAGGGTCAGGTCGTGGGGGCAGCAGCCTAAGCAGGGAAGCCCAGACTTCCCTCACCCCAGCTACTTCATCCAGCTCTTCCCGGGGATCCTGAAACGTTCCCAGGCCAGGTGAGAGATGTAGTCCCTCCAGCGTGTCCTGGGTCTGCCCTGGGGTCTCCTCCCGGTGGGACGTGCCCTGAACACCTCCCCAGGGAGGCGTCCAGGAGGCATCCTCACCAGATGCCTGAGCCACCTCATCTGGCTCCTCTCAACGTGGAGGAGCAGCGACTCTACTCCGAGCTCCTCCCTGATGGCCAAGCTTCTCCCCCTATCTCTAAGGGAGAGCCCAGCCACCCTGCGGAGCAAGCTCGTTTCGGCCGCTTGTACCCGCGATCTTGTTCTTTCGGTCACTACCCAGAGCTCATGACCACAGGTGAGGGTAGGAACGAAGATCGACCGGTAAACAGAGAGCTTTGCCTTTCGGCTCAGCTCCCTCTTCACCACAACGGACCAGTGCAGACTCCGCATCACTGCAGACGCCGCACCGATCTGCCCGTCGATCTCTCGCTCCATCCTTCCCTCACTCATAAACAAGACCCCGAGATACTTAAACTCCTCCACTTGGGGCAGGATCTTATCCCCGACCTGGAGAGGGCACTCCACCCTTTTCCGGTAGAGAACTATGGACCCAGATTTGGAGGTTCTGATTCTCATCCCAGCCGCATACAATCGGCTGCGAACCGATCCAGTGAGAGTTGAAGGTCACGGTCTGATGGAGCCAACAGGACCACATCATCTGCAAAAAGCAGTGACCCAATCCTGAGGTCACCAAACCGGACCCCCTCGACACCCTGGCTGCACCTAGAAATTCTGTCCATAAAAGTTATGAACAGAACCGGTGACAAAGGGCAGCCCTGGCGGAGTCAAACCCTCACTGGAAACAAGCCCGACTTACTCCCGGCAATGCGGACCAAACTCTGGCACCGGTCGTACAGGGAACGGACCGCCCGTAACAAGGGGTCCGACACCCTGTACTCCCGGAGCACCCCTCACAGGACTCCCCGTGGGACACAGTCGAATGCCTTCTCCAAGTCCACAAAACACATGTGGACTGGTTGGACAAACTCCCATGCACCCTCGAGGACCCTGCTGAGGGTGTAGAGCTGATCCACTGTTCCACGGCCAGGACAAAAACCACATTGCTCCTCCTGAATCTGAGGTTCGACTATCCGACAGACCCTCCTCTCCAGTACCCCCGAATAGACCTTACCAGGGAGGCTGGTAATGATGAAATAAATAAAACATATTTCATCATAACATTGCCTTATTTCACAATTTAATGGCAATATATATTTGGCTGTTATTCATCAAAATGGTATTTATTTCAAAATGCTGTTGTTGTTATTTTAAATTTAATTATGACTCTTTTGGGGTGCCATAGATACAAGCCTCGTTCACTGACAATTCCAGAAAAATGTCTTATTTCAAGATACTGAAAGACAGAAGTGATGCCTGAATTGTTTTGTAAAAAAGTAAGAATCTACCAATGGAGCAACAAATGTTTTACGTTAATTCCTTGTATTAAAACATTATTCTTATTTCAGAAACAATACATTGACCAGAAACTGTAAACTTTAACCAAATCAAAACCTCTCTAATTTGTGTTCATTTACAGCCTGTCCTACCATTACCATTAATCCAATATTGAGCCATGCAAGTTCACTTTGCAGAAATATTTGTTATCAGAACAGCTAGCAGTCTTCCCCCTGCACTCAAACATGTGGATGCAAATCAGTCAACCTACAAGAAAGATCTTGCAAACACAGTGGTTGTGGAATTTTGGTAGGTATAAAACTGAACTTGAAAATCTGAAGCAGAAGCCATGTCAGTGCTGGTGTGATTGATGGTGGATTAGTAAAGATGGAGTTTAATTCATGACAGCAAAGTGTTCTTATTAGACAAGACCAGCTCAGGAGATCCTGTGAGGTCAGTCAGGGAATGCTTCTGACATACATGTACATACGCACTGTCATACATAAAACAGTTCTTTTCCACTCATTCACTCTACAAATACTGGAACAAACATTGACACAGTAACCCTGAAGCGCTTAATTCCTCATTCAAATAGATTGTTCTATTTGGGACGAGGGACAGTCTGGCCCTGATTTTATGGGATCATGAGAGTTCAATCCTGGAACAAATTAGATGATGAAAGTCCAAAGCGGCCGTACAAAAAAAAACAAAAAACAAAACAATTGCAAACAAGATGTGATCACGATGAAACTTTTAAATAAACAGTTATCCACCAGGTTATACAAATGATTTCATTTCAAATCTCATGAGAGTTCGAGGACTGTACAACTCTGAGAGGCTAAAAGGGTAAACCTGATGATTTGAGACCAGGACTTCATTCTTTTACAAACTTCAGAGACTTACTGACTTACAAGTACACAAAGGCAAATCGCCTAGAAAGATAGAAGCAATTTATTGCAAACAACAATCAAGTTAAAACAGTCTTTCCATGAGCCCATCAGAAGTTTAAGACAACATTCTTTAGGAGATTTACACAAAATGTGAATTTAATGTTATTTTCTTATAGGTGTCCACAGTCATGATCTTCGCCATGCTGTCATGACAAAGGCTAAAAAAGGTCCCTCTCTTTGAACGTGGTTTGGTGTTGAGCTGTATAAGCAAGGCCTCTCACAACACAATGCCATCACTCCTGGGGTTGGATACAGTGAGAAAGCCATTTTGAATTTTTTCAAAGATCCTGGGAGTAATGGACCAAAATAAGTCAAATGGTTGATCCAAAAAAAACAAACCAACAGATCCAAGCTCAGGTTTTACAACAGGACAGGACTGCAGTTCACAATGGCCACCTGACAAAGGACGTATTCTTCTTTCATAGGAATTAGCTCACTCCTTTGGAGCACCCTGCATGTTCCCCTGATCTAAATCATGGATGGAGAGAGAAGTTTGAGAAAGAAACTTTGATTACTATTTTAGGGTTTTTCTGGATTTTTTCTTTTTTTTTGAGCTGTGGTATTGAACTTTTGTTCAGCTGATGAACAGACTATTCAGCTTAAATTGTTTTCAATAAATGGCTGTATCTTTTTTTCCACCCTCATTTCTTTGTTTTGCGTTTTAAAACTCTACTTTGTACCTTTTTAAGAGCCAACAGCACAAAATGTAAATTTGTGCAAATTTTCATCTGGTCTGAAGATTTTTAACATGTGTATCCAAGTTTAGCCAGTAAGTCCTTAAAAGCTTCCCGAGGGAAATTCACAGCATCCAGTAGCAGGTTACAGCTGGCAGGCACCCAGCTCAAAGAGCAGCGAGCTCTCTCCAGAATAGGCTGAGCGAGAGGACCAAAAATTGATATCACAGTATTTTTCAAAATTATGTTGGTGTCACAGTATTTGACGGTAATTTTCTTTTTCATTCATGACTGGGTGTTAACTTCATTTTCTAATCATTTAGAAAATGATAACTGCAGTAAATTGGCTTAGGATGACACATTTTACTGTCATGAGGAGTGGATATTGCAGAAGAACATTAGTGTCCACTGTCCAGACTATATTATACTATTATTACCACAGGATTAAATGGCCCCACAAAATGCTGCTGTTCACAAAGAGGTAGCACTCGTAATTCTAGTGAAGTGAATGAATCAGAATGTGTGACTGTTCCAGTTAGAATACAGATCCTTTTATTGTGAAAGTTTTGAAACTTGATGAAACGTTTTGTCAAGTTGCACGACTGTTTTACAACTTAAACAATGTGTTTTATCGGACAAAAGTGAAAAAAGGTTTGGCATAGCATACTGTAGATTCAATATGAATGTTTTTAGCCTGCATGAACTGAATTATCCATTTATAATGATTATTGCTATGCCATATAATTCTTTTGATACGGTTGATCATCAGATCCTTCTGCAGAGATTAGAGGAACTACTTGGCTTTAAAGGAACTGTGTTAGCTTGGTTTCGATCTTATTTGTCAGACCGATCTCAGTTTGTTCATGTTAACAAGTCTTCTGTGTGCACTAGGGTTAGTCATGGAGTCCCTCAGGGTTCAGTGCTTGGTCTGATTCTTTTCATCTTGAATTTGCTTCCTCTTGATAGTATTATGAGGGAACACTCCATAAACTTTCATTGTTATGTGGATGATACTCAGTTGTACCTACAGTGTATCACAAAAGTGAGTACACCCCTCACATTTCTGCAGATATTTAACTATATCTTTTCATGGGACAACACTGACAAAATGACACTTTGACACAATGAAAAGTCGTCTGTGTGCAGCTTATATAACAGTGTACATTTATTTTTCCCTCAAAATAACTCAAAATATAGCCGTTAATAGCTAAACCCCTGGCAACAAAAGTGAGTACACCCCTTAGTGAAAGTTTCTAAAGAGTCAATATTTTGTGTGGCCACCATTATTTTCCAGAACTGCCTTTACTCTCCTGGACATGGAGTTTACCAGAGCTTCACAGGTTGCCACTGGAATGTTCTTCCACTTCTCCATGATGACATCACGGAGCTGGCAGATATTTGAGACTTTGTGCACCTCCACCTTCCGCTTGAGGATGCCCCAAAGATGTTCTATTGGGTTTAGGTCTGCAGACATGCTTGGCCAGTTCATCACCTTTACCCTCAGCCTCTTTAGTAAAGCAGTGGTCGTCTTAGAAGTGTGTTTGGGCTCATTATCATGCTGGAACACTGCACTGACACACAGTTTCTGGAGGGAGGGGATCATGCTCTGCTGCAGTTTTTCTCAGTACATGTTGGAGTTCATGTTTCCCTCAATGAAATGTAGCTCCCCGACACCTGCTGCACTCATGCAGCCCCAGACCATGACATTCCCACCACCATGCTTGACTGTAGAACACGACACACTTATATTTGTACTCCTCACCTGGTCGCTGCCACACATGCCTGAGACCATCAGAACCAAACAAATTAATCTTGGTCTCATCACACCATAGGACATGGTTCCAGTAATCCATGTGCTTTGTTGACATGTCTTCAGTGACGTGTTTGCGGGCTTTCTTGTGTTTGACTTCAGAAGAGGCTTCCTTCTGGGGTGACAGCCATGCAGACCAATTTGATGTAGAGTGCGGCGTATGGTCTGAGCACTAACAGGCTGACCCCCCACCTCTTCAATCTCTGCAGCAATGCTGACAGCACTCCTGTGCTGATCTTTCAAAGAAAGCATTTGGATGTGACGCTGAGCACGTGCACTCAGCTTCTTTGGACGACCAACACGAGGCCTGTTCTGAGTGGACCCTGCTCTTTTAAAATGCTGGATGATCTTAGCCACTGTGCTGCAGCTCAGTTTCAGGGTGTTGGCAATCTTCTTGTATCTTCATGTAGCACAACAGTACGTATTTTAAGATCCTCAGAGAGTTCTTTGCCATGAGGTGCCATGTTGGAACTTTCAGTGACCAGTATGAGAGAATGGCTGTTTTTGAATTTGCCTAGTACATACTACTTTCCAATGCAGTATGTAGTAGACACTGCATACTGCATACTGTATGTGAATATAGTATATAGTATGACAGTTCTGTTTGGTCTGTTTTGTAGTTTGCTACACTGGCTTCCAGTTTGAGGAATGTGAGAGTAAAGCTGATGGATTTTTTCTTGACTTTTTTATAATTTATTATTATCAAGTTATATAAGGACAACTTAATAAATATTAAATCAGTAAATTTTCCAGAAAAAAAAACTCTATAGTTTGAAGGAAAATGTTGGAATTTTTGGGTTTGAAAAGTTGCAAATTTAACGCACAGAACAGGATTAAAACAGAGACGTCCTCTGCTGTTGTTACAAATGATAATTGGTCAAACCGCTTTAAACTGTATTAGTTTTACCAGGGGGCCTCTGATCTTTTGTAATAACTGCAGAGGACGTGTGTGTTTAAATGTGGATGTAGTGTATATTGCAGCAAAATGAATCATGTTTCATTTTTAATATACCATATGTTATTCATTGAAAATAATCTGGAGTGGATTGATTTTTTATTTTTAGAGATGATGGAAAAGCTGTTTCTGATAATGCAGGTATGATTTCAAGTATGTTAATAGGATAATGATGAAATATACCATGTAAGTTTCCCACTTAAAAGATGTTTTAGGGTTTTACTCTTGAATTGTTCCACTGCTTCGCCCAAACTTTCTCCATTTTCTGTCATTTTCAATTCAGACCTGCGTCCAGGCGCTTTGCATTGTGGGAAACAGTATGCCAGGTAGACTGGTCCGATGCATACTCAGAAATTTTCCCCGATCAGTAGGTCATCCAGGTAGTTTTGTCATACTGCGAATTTTGCATTTGTTCACATACTGCATACTGCATACATACTACAATCAGTATGTACTGGTAGTATAGTATTCGAATTTGAAAACAGCCAGTGTGAGAGCTGTACCACAAATTTGAACACACCTGTTCCCTATGCACACCTGAGACCTCTTAACACTAATGAGTCACATGGCATTTTGGAGGAAAAAATGACAAGCAGTGCTCAATTTGGACATAGTCGTCTCTTAGGGGTGTACTCACTTTTGTTGTCAGGGGTTTAGCTGTTAATGGCTATAGTTTGAGTTATTTTGAGGGAAAAATAAATTTACACTGTTATATAAGCTGCACACAGACTACTTTTCATTGTGTCAAAGTGTCATTTAGTCAGTGTTGTCCCATAAAAAGATATACTAACTTATCTACAGAAATGTGAGGGGTGTACTCACTTTTGCGATACACTGTATCAATGAAGCCAGAAGAAAGTAGACAGCTAAATTTAAAATGGGTCTGTAAAATGTCAGGGCTTGGATGAGAAGAATTTTTTCACCACTGAACTCAGAGAAAACTGAAGTTATTGTTGTTGGACCTAAACAGCTTAGGGAGGCTCTTTCTGATCAGTTAGGTACTTTAGAAAGCATCAGTGTTGGATCTAGCAGTACAGTTAGGAATCTCGGGGTTCTTTTTGATCAGGATTTGTCTTTTAACTCACATATTCAGCAGACCACAAGAACAGCATATTTTCATCTTCGTAACATTAGGAAAATCAGGCACTTCTTGTCTCAGAGCAACGCGGAGAAACTAGTCCATGCTTTGGTCTCCTCTAGGTTAGATTACTGTAACTCTCTTTTATCAGGCTGCTCTAAAAAGTCTATTAGGACCCTTCAGTTAGTTCAGAACGCTGCAGCTCGGGTATTGACAGGAACCAGGAGGAGGGAACACATCTCTCCAGTTTTAGCTTCTCTTCACTGGTTACATGTAAAATTTAGAATAGAATTTGAAATTCCTTTCTTCACTTAAAAAGCTTTAATGACATTGGGCAATCTTATCTTAAACAGTTCATAGTTCCATATTATTTGTCTACATCACTGCGCTCTCAGCATGCAGGCCTGCTGACTGTGCCTGTGGTCTCTTAAAGTAGTATGGGAGGTCGAGCCTTTAGTTATCAGGCTCCTCTTCTTTGGAGTAATTTACCAGTTGAGGTCTGGGGGGCGGACACCCTCTCTATTTTTAGTAAAAAAAAATCCTTTTTGATAAAGCTTATAGTTAGAGCTGGATCAGGCCTGAACCAGCTCTTAGTTATGCTGCTATAGGTTTAGACTGTCGGGGGAAACTGACACACTAGGCTTCTGTTTCCCTTTCTCCTCTATCTGTCAGTCTAACTTTTATCTTAATGCACTATTGTAGTTATTAACCATGATCCTCTGGGAGTCTCTGAGCTTGTTTGTAGGTTCATCCAGATTGTTGCTGTGGATCTACCAGCTGATGTGGGACGACCTGACTCCAGCTTCTCGATCTGTCTGCCTGCCTGTCTGTTGGCCTGCCTTTCGGTCTCTCTCTCATTCTGTGTGTGTGTGTGTCTCTCCCTCTGTCTCTCTGTCTCTGTCTATCTCTCTCTCCCTCTCTCTCACCCCAACACAGTCGAGGCAGATGGCTGTCTAACATGAGTCTGGTTCTGTCTGAGGTTTCTGCCCGTTAAAGGGAAGTTTTTCCTTGCCATTGCAACTTGCTAAAAGCTGCTGAAAAGTGCTACACTCATGGTGGGTTAGGATGAGCTAAGATTCCTTATCTCTTCTTGATTTTGGGTCTCTGTTAATAAAACTGACAAATTGAACAGATCACTGCAGAATAACTGCAGCATGATCACAAACAGCGTCACTGTTTTTTAGCCTATAACTTGTGTTTCAGCCATGATCCTGTGCTCTGACACACTCCTGTTAAGCCCTTTTCTACTCTGTTTCCATCAGACAGTCCAGTTCCTGTTTCCACCATAGCTACTAAATAAATCACAGAAACCATTTTCAGCAGAGAAAAACACAGATCTCTCTTCTCACTGCTAAACTTTGTCAGCCGGCCTGTAAATCAATTCGGTCCTGCTTGACCTGGCCTGGAAGCTAAGAAATAGCATTAAGAAATAATCTTTTTTGGCGCTGATAATCTCATTTCAAGTTATAGATTGATATCATTCATATATCATGAGACTTTTTAAAGATCAGCTAGAAAGTCCACACAGTCCTTTTAACATTGTTATGAGGAACTTTGAAAAAATATTTACGTCCAAAATAATCAAATTCAAAACATGCAGTTAAAAATGCAATCCATCCCGATTGGCTACTGAAAGTCAGAAACTATGGTAACAAAAGTAATGGTTTGACAGCCATTGATTTTATGCCCTCACGTACTGAGTGCTGTTTATCAGTCTGTGGGGGAGATGTCTCAGGGCTTTGTGGAATAATCCTCTGTTAGGATTCAGATATGTGGTGTTCAAAGGGTCATTTCAGGGCCAGATGGAGGTTGTCCTCTGTGTCTATAAACAGTTTCTTGTTGAGTGTGGTTGTGAAACCCAGAGGATGTTGGGAAAAGAGCATCTTAGTCACTTCAGCGAGGAGGAATGTTGATGTGAGGTCAGGCAGCCACTGTTTGTTTGGATGCCGTTTTCACAAACAATATACAATACTATGATGGTCATGATACCCACTTTAGCTTCAATTAACAGCTATTTAAAGCTCATTCAGTGTGTGATGGAACTGCAGTCAGGAAGGACGAGTAGAGAGGGTAAGAGAAACAAAGCCATAGAGAGAGAGACAGAGCTAAATATATGGTCAGTGTGCTCAGGGTCAAACACCCCTTAGGGCTCAATTCTGCTATCTCTACAACACACAATTAAATCATAGTCTGAGCATTTCTGGGCATCACACACACAAACACATGCACACACTCTAAAATACAGCCATTGCCCTGGGTGATGTACTTGTAGGAGCAGCGCTCGCTTGTACAGCCGGAAGCTGATGGCCACGAACTGAAATTCATTGGAACAGCACTGAGAGTTTCCAGAGGACACCCAAAATATTTGGACTTCAACTTCCACCTCACGTGTCTTCATTCTTCTGACAGAAAGCATGGACATGCATCCTATGTATCCCTATTTTGGATACTTGGCAAAGGACACAAAAAAATAGTGGTAAAGAATCATGTGCTGGTGATAGCAATAGCTGTAGGCCCCATTCACACAGAGTTGCATTTCCTCTGTAAAATAATAATTGTGAACTAGTTAAGACAGGATTAGGACAGGTCGGCGAGGATCCATTTGGAACCTCAGTGACAAAGCCAAACCCTGACAAAACTAACAAGGTGGTTCACATGCCCCAAATTTGTCCATTATATATGACAGGGTACAAAAACTGAACATGAACCACCAGGACTCCCTATGTAACCTTCAAAGTGTACTTGAAATCTAAAAGATTATTATTATTCTATCATGACTACAGGTTTCTTAGTATCATTTTAGCAATACTTTACCCTTATATTTCTAGTCTTGTTTTTTCTGTTTATTTTGTTACTTACCCTTGTGTCTTGTTTCATATTTCTACTTCCTGCCTCCCTTACCTGCCTCCTGCCTCTATGATTACCTCATGCGTTTCACCTGTGTCATTAGGTGAGTCTCATTTGCGCTAAATTCCATCCTTCCTTCCTCCTCTAGTGCTGTTCACTTGAATCTTAGTCCCGCCCACCAGAAGTGCATGGGAGAAAGGAAATGAAGAAAGGAGCAAGGAGATTGGTTTTGAGCCAAATGAAACGTCCTTTCCTCTGGGGCGTTTCATGACAGCGGCGTCAGCTGATAAGCTCTGGATAGTCTGTCACTCAGCTCTAACAGCTGTTTGTGTGCCTACACTGTAAAATGTAATAGTAAATCTTACTTAAAAAAAAAAGTTACCTTAACTTGTTTTAGCTCACTCTGTTGAGTCTACTCACTTAAACTTAGTAAAGACAAGTTTCTTGTGTTGACTTTGCTTGAAAAATTTAGGAAACCGATTGGCTCAAAATTTCCAAGTAAAGTTGACGACAAACTTGAAGTTGTTAAAGCTGAAAAGAACTAAGTTCTGACAACTCATGTCACAGCAGTAACCTATCAAAAGTTTAGAGCTGCTCCACAGTGACACGAACTAAAAAAATGAAGCCCCTCTGGTTACTCTGCGCTACAGGCCTGAAATATTCTACCATAACTATCAATGATGACAGCTGCAAAGGGGCAAGGTGTGGCCTTCACATTATCATTGTATTTTAATTTTGTAGAACTGTTTTATCAGTTGCCAAAAATCTAAATGTGCTGTAGTGAGTTTGAGTTTTAACATATAAAATTCACTTTTTCAAAATAATGTTTTTCCATCAAAACTTGGCCTCAATGTTACTTCTAAAGTCTGAAAAGAGACATGAAAGAAAGCTCATGACCTTCTCATAAAATAACCTCCACAATAGCTACGCCGTGACACTGCTTTACATTAAAAGAGGTTCATCGCCATCTGGTGGAGGACTGGAAGAGAGTGGGTCTAAGGAAGACTTAAAAATCATGTTTGTTTGATCTGAAAAGTTAAGCTGGAGCTGGATTTGTTCTGAGCAAAATATTTAAGAACATTTTTACTCCTTTGATTTTTCAAACATCTTCCATCTGTTTCTTGATTCTTTTATCATAAAGGTATTTTTTTAACAGAGCAGTGTGTTAGTCATGTTCTTTCACATAAATAATCTGGATATAATGCCTGATCTGAGGACCCATACAGCTCATCCTCTTGACTGAAGATTTTGAGTCCAGGTGCCTGATATTTAGAGACTGTAGCTCCGTCAGTTAGCTGGAAGTTTGTCTGTCAAAGACCAGACTCAGTGGAAACTGTTGCTCAATGCAGCTCTCATGTTGCCAAGTCCACTCATCTCAAATCCAATAAGATCATCCAAATAACATTATTGCATCACTGTAACATTTATTTACAAAGTATTCATGACAGCTCAGTCTTTTTACTTCAGGAGCAAGAGATGAAAGACATGGACACAGCAGTGAAAGTGACCCTGCTCTTCTACGCTAATGGGTACAAAAGTTTGGGATCACTTTAGTTGGCACAAAAGTTTCATGATGTGTCAGTTGCCAGGTGATCCGTCAGGTGGAATTCAGTCCTCTAAGTTTGTTACACAAAGGTGCATCTTCTTTCCACTTAAAAATGACCTCGGCAAAGAGCATTAAGCCTTCAAGACATGACAATCAACGTCCCTGTCACAGTAGTCGCTGGTCCCACTTCAGGCCATCATGCCCTCAAAAATTGCATTTTAAAAACAAGTGGTTCCAAGATTTTTGTACCCTCAAGTCATTCAAATTCACCCCAAATTCTGTCTTTTCAATTTATCAGTTCTCCCTCTCACATCTGTTTGGGTGAGATGAAATGAACAAAATATTTTTGCTCACACTGACATGATTATCTTCTTTTTTGCTATCAGTCTCTTCAAACCTATGTGCTGCATTAGCAGTCAATGAAACCATGCACACGTACCACAGTCGCTAAAGAATAGCATTTTCCACACATCACCTACTTTGCCACACAGCAGCAGGGCCCTGGACCAAGCTTGGCTACACAAACCCTACTTTAAGATTCATGAGGGGGAAACATGAGGTCATCTCTGAGGAACCAGCAGAGGCCGATTTTTTGGGCCTGGTTGGTCACGTTACTCTTGCACTGACAGTGATCCAGGACACTAGTGTCCAGGAGACTCCTTGTTATTGGTGACCGGACAAGAGGTCATCTACTTCTTCCTGGACTTCCTGGTCGGTATCAGGTGCTGCTGGGTTACCTTTTGTTGGTTGATCGTACCTGGTGTCTCACCCAGCCTGTTGGTGCTGGTGAAGACAGAGAAATGTGAAGATTGTAACTTTGTCCTAAGTGTAGCTGTACAACGAATGGGAGATAATGTTTGACCTTTGACACTTACAGCGTGGTTCACCTGGTTGCCGGGGGTTACTGGCACTGCTACCAAAAGAAGACTGGAAGTTGTGGATTGTCTCCTGAAGGATCTGCCTCTCTCTGCCCTGATGACAGCAAATGACGCCTTTTATAAACCACACAGTGCTTTCTAACCAACCAGGTGATCATGTTAAGCTTCCACATGTCCCTCTGGTGTCTGGCATGAATCTTTTTACTTCGCACAGACCCACTGGGGTAAGGTTTTAATTAGACATTGTGAAGAGTTGTACAAAGAAAGATAGAGAGTGGAGAAAATATAACAGAAACCCTGGGCTCCTTATAAAGCTTTATGGTGTTTCATTCATGTTTAACTGTACCTGTCAAACTGCAGTTCAGTTTCATATGGGAGCTAAAATATACAGCCATGGACAAGTGTATTGCCCTCACTCCCTTGGATTTTTCTAGAAAATGCATCATTTCTCTCAGAAATTGTTGTAATTACAAATGTTTTTGGTATAAATGTGTTTATTTCCTTCATGTGCATTGGAAAAACACACACAAAAAAAGAAAAAAGCTAATATTGACACAATTTTACACAAAACACAAAAATTAGGCCAGATAAACAGTCGGCGACATTTTAGAATTGTGGGTAAATCATTTTATTTCAAGCAGGTGAGATTGTTTAAACTCAGCTGTGGTGAGTAACAGGTGCTGGTAATATAGAAATCACACCTGACACCAGTTAGAATGTGTAAAAGTTGACTCAACCTTTGTGTTGTGAGCCTTTGTGTGTTACACCAAGAATGGAGAAGAGAAAGAAGAACTGAGGAGTGTCTGAGGTCTTAAGACACAAAACTGTTGAAAAATAATCTTAAGAATGCAAGACCATCTTCAGGGATCTTGAAGTTCCTTGTATACTGTGGGTAATATAATCCAGAAGTTTAAAACCCATAGAACTACGGGATGGGGACAGAAGAGAAAAACTAACAAAGGAATGCAACATAGGATAATTCAAATGGTAGATAAACATCCTCAGTCAACTTCCACATAAATTCAGGCTGTCCTACAGACCCAGGGAGCAGAAGTGCCAGCTCTGACCATACATCGGTATCTGAATGAGAAGAACGGCAACAGCAAGAGACAGAGGAGAACCCCACTGATGACTAAGAGACAAAAAAAAGCCAGACTGGAGTTTACAAAAATGTACCTGAGTAAGCCTCAATCCCACAGAGCCCCCTAAGGGTCACGGCCAGTTTTTTTTTTTTTGGGGGGGGGGTAGACTATTGCGCTTCCTCGCAAACGTTTTGTGTTCCCTCGCAATAATTTTGCGTTCCCTCCTAATACTTTTGCATTCCCTCGCAAACGCTTTGAGTTCCCTTGCAATTCCTTTTTGTGTGTGTTTCCATGTTGCAATTTGCAGACAGTCTTTGAACATCCCGGCACTCGCTGGCTCTGTGTTGCAGCCAATGCAGGTTTCCTAGCGCAAAGCAATGACTCGTTTTGAGAAAATTACAGTTGTAGCTCTCAGTCAACATTGCTGTGACTGCAGAGATGTGTCTGTTTTGTTTCTGAAATGCTCTAATGATGAGTTATTGATCATTTTATATCATCATATTGAATCTCTATCTTTCCAACTTTTCTGGATCCATTCTCTGCACCTGAGTGAAAGTGAAAACATTAACCAGAAGGATCTGCAGACAAAAAGGTATTGCGAGGAAGCGCAAAAACTTTTGCAAGGGAATGCAAATGAATTGCAAGGGAACGCAATAGCGCCCCCCCCCCCCCCCCCACCAAAAAAAAAAAAAAAAAAAAAAAAAAAAAAAAAAAAAAAAAAAAAAAAAAAAAAAAAAAAAAAACAGAAAACAGAATGAGGTCTACAAAGAAAAGAACACAGTGTCTAAAGTCAAACATGGTGGAGGTTCAATGATGTTTTGGGGTTGTTTTGCTGCCTCTGGCACTGGGGGCCTTGACAGTGTGAAAGGAGTCATGACATCTGGAGATTATCAAAATCTTTTGGGCTGAAACGTAGTGTCAGAAAGCTGGGTGTGTGTCAGAGGTCATGGGTGTTCCAGCAGAACAATGACCCAAAAAATACCTCAAACAGCACAAAGAAATGGTTGGAGAAAAAGAGCTGGAAGATTCTGTAGTTCATATTTTTCAACAATGTTGCGTCTTAAGTCCTCAGACACTCCTCAGCTCTTCTTTCTCTTCTCCATGCTTGGTGTAACACACAAAGACTCACAACACAAAGGTTGAGTCAACTCTTATACATTCCAACAGGCGTCAGGTGTGATTTCTATATCACCAGCACCTGTTACTCACCACAGCTGAGTTTAAACAAGCATCACCTGCTTGAAATTAAATGATTTACCCACAATTTTAAAATGGTGCCAACAATTTTGTCCGGCTTGTTTTGTGCATTTTGTGTGAAATTGTGTCAATTTTTGCTTTTTTCTCTAAGCTTTTTTGTGCTTTTCTAATGCACATCAAGAAAATAAACACATTTATACCAAAAACAATCTTAATTGCAACAATTTCAGGGAGAAATGGTGTATTTTCTAGAAAAATTCCATGGGTGCTAATACTTTCATCCATGACTGTAAATGATTAACCTGACACACCTTTCCGGCATTGAGCTCTGATATTGCTGCTAGGATCTGTTGTCTGGGTCCATCTGTTTTGATTCCAAGCTCCTTCAGGTCTCCATCGGTCAGAGTCAGGAAAGCCTCCATGTCCACCTTAAAGAGGAGTAAAATAAATTGGAAAACAACAGAACTGTAAGTTTTGCGCAATCTTCACATTTAGTATCCAAGATTTTGAAAATCTTTGAAAAAGTAAATCGAGAAAGTGAGAATTTGTGATGGAAAAAAAGCTGTCAAAAGCGGGGTCGGCGTCATGCCCCCACCCCATATGTATTGTTGCCCCCCCCAACACACACACCTTAGTGCCAAACTTTGTATTTTACTGTTCACTTAAATGTGTCTCATTACACATGAAATCACCCTTGAAAAATGACACAAAAAAGTAAAACATGAAATTTAAAAAAGCAACAAACATTTGTTATTTATATATGTGTGGGTATCATGTGGGGTCATATACTCATTGTTCCAAGGGTATGGGGTGAAATTTGTGCCACTAGAAACTGAATTTGAAATTTTGTATTGAATTTGAAAAGCATATTTTGAAATTGAATTTATCTGTTTTGAAATTGAATCTTACCTTCTTGAAAAGTCAGATTCATTTTCAATACAGAAAGCACGCCCGTTACATAGTCTAACCCATAGGGAAGACTAGTCGAGCGCAGGTGTGGCGTCTTCAATTATATCCGCGGATCATCCCCCACTGTCTGTTACTGTGATCATCTCCCTAACGACTCCTCACCTGAGCACCAAACTTCATAGGAGTGAGACTTTGCATTGTACAATTGTGTGGGGTAAGGGTGGTTGGGTCAAAGAGCATGTTAGATTGTTTTTAATGGCTTTAAGCACTTTGAGATACATGTTTGTATGAAAAGCACTCAATAAATAAAGTTTGATTGACAGACAGAAAAAAGTACAAGAACAAAAGTGGAGTAAAAGCAAAAATACCTCCTGTTCCTCAAATATGGGCTGGTACTTCTCCAGTGACAGTTTCTTTAAGATACCAGACAGCTCATCTATAAAAAAGGAAAATCAAGAATTAGACTTTTCAGGCTTCTTTCTAAACCACACGTGAAACAATTTTGAGCCACTTGGATATAAAAGCTGTGCTACATGGTTGTATAATTACCCATTACTATGTCTGACTCAGACAAAGACTTTTTGAAAGGGCAGCTATATGTGCATTATTCATTTTTTGTTCTTTAACCAAACAGTAGCACTGAAGATAAATGAAGAGTCTGAAAAACTGTTCTAAAGTTTCTTTTTCAGAATGACAAATCAAAGTTACTTTTACCAACACAGCACCCACTGAATGTTGTTTTTCCTGCAGTTCATCAAACATTTGTGCATCAAGTTGATGAATTGATGCTCTTCTACAGGGCTGTGTTAATGCTTTATTCAACATGAAGGACCTTCATCAGTGATGGTCCCGCTGCTGGAGCCCCCGCTACTCTTTGAGCGAGGATGTGAGGAGGTAGAGGACAGGGAGTCTCCAGGTCCAGTGGGAGGTTTTGGTGTTGGGGATGGAGATGGGGTGAGAGTGGGCGACGTGCTTTTTGAGGTGGATGAGTTCCCAGACTGAGGCCTCTTCTTCAGCTCCACATTCTACAGAGGAATGACAGCGAGATCAGTTCAGTGACATGACAGGAGGGACTGCTTTAAGGTTGGCTGAGAACATTTATGACAGAGACACAGACCCTTCTGGAGTGAATCTCAGGGGCAACCAGGCTCTGGTGGGAGTGGATGTCAGGTAGGCTGATATCAGGCAGTGGCAGGCTGGGGGCTAAGGGAGGCAAGGAGGGCTGGTTCTGTGTCTGACTCTGCTGTCTGTCTGTGGCTTGATTCTTCACATCTGTAAGACCAGCTGCTCGCTTCCTCTGAGCTGCTATCTGAGAGAGAACACTGTCTGCACTGCCCCCTGGTGAGAGAAAGAGGTACAGGTGTTTGATCTGGTTTCTAACCTTCCAACTGAGACAGAGTATTTTGATATTTCTGTGTTCTTACCTGATCGATTGTGGGACTCCCGGTTGATCCCTGCGACTCCATTGGAGCCTCCTGAAGAGTGTGGGGAGTGGTAGTGACCAGAGTTTGATGGCGAGGAGGAAGAAGGCCCCTTAGGAATGCTGGGAAACTTAATGGACCTGCTGACCACTCGACTGATCGATGTCTGAACAAACAAATGAGGAAAAAGAGTAACAAGGTGTGAGTGATGACAAACAAATGAGGAAAACAGAGCAATGGTGTATGAGTGATGACAAACATGCAGCAGTTTGGAGGCCCTGAACAAGACCTTCATCTCCTGCTCACGCACAATATCAGAGTTTCCACTGCTGTTCAGCTTCCGCTGAGGAGGCATTGGCAAGCGAGGGACTTCACTCTTCCCTTCTCTGAAGAGACGTGAACGATCTGAGTTCCATGGCTCAAAGTTGGATGGAGGAAGAAAAGGGGGAATCACTGCTTTGAGCTTATCATTGGGGAGCCGGGTCAAGGGGGCACCACTTCTGAGCTGCAGGAGAGGAAACAAAAACAAAAAGACACGAGAACCACATGTACAGTCGTCCTCAAAATTATTCATACCCTTGCTAATTCTTGAGATTTTTTCATTTAGTGATAAAATGAATGCATATTTTCAAATTTGTGTATCAGTTACATGTGACCAACAATTCAAAGAAGGACAACAATACAAAATTCAAAAAAATATTTATGTCTGGGGTATTTTATTGATGGAGTCCCAAAAAATGCCATGTTCAAAATTATTCATACCCCTGACAATACTTCCACAAAAATGTGCAAAGTATGGCCAATTTTGTCCAGTAGTTACTTCAAGATGCCAAAATGGAATTAATACCTTTATTTAACATTGTTGGCCAAATCTTAAAGTAAAAAAAGACATATTTCCAGAAGAGTATAAATAGGGCAAAAGTGTTTAGGTCATTCTTGATTTCTGGTCATCATGGTGAAGAAGAAAGAGCTCAGCGAGGACCTACGTCAGCGTCTTGTTCAAACCCACAGTGAAGGAAAGGGTTACAAGGCCATTTCCAANTACAGTCGTCCTCAAAATTATTCATACCCTTGCTAATTCTTGAGATTTTTTCATTTAGTGATAAAATGAATGCATATTTTCAAATTTGTGTATCAGTTACATGTGACCAACAATTCAAAGAAGGACAACAATACAAAATTCAAAAAAATATTTATGTCTGGGGTATTTTATTGATGGAGTCCCAAAAAATGCCATGTTCAAAATTATTCATACCCCTGACAATACTTCCACAAAAATGTGCAAAGTATGGCCAATTTTGTCCAGTAGTTACTTCAAGATGCCAAAATGGAATTAATACCTTTATTTAACATTGTTGGCCAAATCTTAAAGAAAAAAAAGACATATTTCCAGAAGAGTATAAATAGGGCAAAAGTGTTTAGGTCATTCTTGATTTCTGGTCATCATGGTGAAGAAGAAAGAGCTCAGCGAGGACCTACGTCAGCGTCTTGTTCAAACCCACAGTGAAGGAAAGGGTTACAAGGCCATTTCCAAGCAGAATGGTGTCCCTGTTTCAACTGTCCAGAGCATCATCAACGGGCACAAGAGGTTCAACACTGTTAAAAACCTCAGTGAGCGTGGTTGGAAGCGTAAGGGGTCCCCCAAACTTGCAAGGAAAATCTGCCGATAGGTCAACACCAACTCACAGACCACAACCAAGGCCCTAATGGAAACGCTTGACCAGGCAGGGACAAAGGTGTCAAGGTCCACCATTGAGCGAGTCTTACACAGAGGAGGTCTCCATGGACGTAAACCTCGGAAGACGCCACTGCTTTGTAAGAAACGTCTGGTAGCTTGCCTGGCCTTTTGTAGAGGTCATCTGAAGCAAGATCCAAGCTTTTGGTCAACCATCCTGTGGTCTGATGAGACAAAGTTGGAGTTATTTGGACACATGGATGCTCAATATGTCTGGAGGAAGAAAGGAGAAGCCTATAGGCCAAAGAACACTGTGCCCACTGTCAAGTATGGTGGTGGAAGCATAATGCCATGGGGATGTTTCTCCTCCAGTGGCACAGGAAATCTCGTCAAGGTCCAAGATATCATGAAAAAGGAAGATTACATCAGGATACGTAGTGAAAATCTGAAGGAATCTGCTGCGAAACTCCAGCTTGGGGTGTTGACCTGTATGGTCGTTCTGTTACTAGGATTTGTGTGACGGTTCCATCACTTCTTTACCAAGTTCCTATTACCACAGTTACAGGACCTTACCGGTGCAGTTTCAGGACTGGACTTAGGATAATTGAACACCGTAGTGAACTTCTGGTCTCACTACCGCTCTTTTGGTTGGTTGGACTGGGTCGAACTCCGTAAGACCAAGGAAGAGTGGACCAACATCCCACAGGAAACATGCAGGAAGCTTGTGGACACGTACAAGAATCGTCTAGAAGCAGTTATAAAGATTAAGGCTATGCTATTGACTATTAAATAAAGACAATGAACTGGGGTATGATTAATTTTGAACAAGGCATTTTTTGGGACTCCATCTATAAAATACCCCAGAATTATTATTTTTTTTAATTTTGTATTGTTGTCATTCTTTGAATTGTTGGTCACATATAAGTGATACAAAGATTTGAAAATATGCATTCATTTCATCACTAAATGAAAAAATCTCAAGAATTAGCAAGGGTATGAATAATTTTGAGGACGACTGTATTTAAAAAGTGGGAGACTCCCTCAGAAATCAGGAGTTTTGGCTTGAAGTAGCTCCAGCTCTGTTTCTGCTGAGTCCCAGTTTCACTGTTCATCAGAAGTTACTTTACTCCTGTGTTTACTTTGTCAGTTTGAACCAAGAAAAGACAGCCATTCTCTTTTGATATACTTGCCATCAACATGTCTAAAGTTAGCTAAAACAACATCAATTTATAAAATGTTTGTTTGTTGATAAGCGGAAAAACAGGCTATGTGAGAGAGTGATGTCACCCATCAGTTTGTGGGGTTTTTTTTAAGCCAGATTGGGGCTGTAACTGCTCTTTGCATCATTTTATCAGTAAAAACAGGGTGACTGGTGGAAAAAGAGAAATAAACAGATTCATAACAGCATAATATTTAACACCAAGAAGCATAGTTACAGCAGAGGAATAATCTGCTGAACGCTAATTTTCTTACATTTTGTGCTGAGTTTTAAATAATTCTAACAATTGAGTATCATTTCTGGCCCAGGTGATCCACTGCAGCGGTTACCTGAAGATCCGACAGTACAGCCTGGATATGTCTCCGTTCGACGGCTGCTATCAGAACGTCGGGCTGGTGGCTGTCGGTCACTCGCTCCCACCGAGCGCGGTCACAGAGATCAAACTGCACAGCAACATGTTCATGTTCAGGGCCAGTTTAGACATGAAGCTCATCTTCCTCGATTCAAGGTAACTCCTGTCTGACTCTGGATATCTGTTTTACTGCCATAGGACTTCAATCTTCCATGTATTTGTTCCTGTATGAATTTATTTGTTGGTTTGACTTTTTTTGAAAATATGGATGGACTTAATAAAACCAAATGTGTGTCTCTGTCTGTCTCAGGGTTGCGGAGCTGACAGGATATGAACCTCAGGATCTGATCGAGAAGACTCTGTACCATCACGTCCACAGCTGTGACTCTTTCCACCTGCGCTGTGCTCATCACTTGTGTGAGTTAGGTTTGTTTTACCTTCCTACAAACTCTCTAAACACACAAACACACTCATAAAAGTGAAAGACTTTGTATCCGCCTTTACTTTACAATCCTTGTTTTTCTTAGCCTTTTTAAATTATGTGACATGAGGTAATACGTTACTCAGTATCATGTTTTGGGACATTTTGTTGATTACTGCACTCATGTTTTCACTTTATCCAGTTTTTAGGATATTTGGTGCATGCTTAAATTTGTCTTATTCCCCCTGCAAAAATCATTAAGTGTTCTCGTCTCTTCTCTTTGTCTTGCAGTACTGGTCAAAGGTCAGGTCACCACAAAGTATTACCGCTTCTTAGCCAAACAGGGGGGCTGGGTCTGGGTTCAGAGTTATGCAACCATCGTCCACAACAGCCGCTCATCCAGACCTCACTGCATCGTCAGTGTCAACTATGTTCTCACGTGAGTATCAGGCATTAAAGCTTGGGATATCAATCTGTGGAAAAATGGTTTTAACTTTAGTCAAACATGGTGATTTGTTCTGTTATTGTGCTCTGCTTATCTCAAAAATAAATTTTACTTATTTTTAGTGGAAACCTTTCATCTAACTTCTCAAGAACAATACAAACAGACGACAGTTTATTTATTTATAATATACAGAAAGAGCCTCAATACATGCAGACCCATTTAAAAGAAAAAAAAATCCCCTATGCTCTTTGTGACACTGTCTACTTGTGAATGGTTATAGAAGATGTATGAATAAGAAAAACTCTGAGTTAAAATTAAATGTTTGTGACAGCTGTCAGTCAGATGTGTTTGTGTGTGTTTGGCAGCTCAGGTTGAAAACCTCTGCTGTGCTGTCGCTCTCTGCTGTGATGAGATAATGAGTGTTGGTACTTTACGCAAACACTTGCTGTGAGGCAATCAACTGGAGGTTAATTGGAAATATGACACGTTTGCTGAAGGACAGAGGGCAGAGTTAGGGGAAAGTTTGTTCAGCCAGATTCTGCTTTTTATAGCAACAAAAGAAATGTGGTTGTGAAATTGAAAAATTCTTCCCTCCTGTAGCTGTAGCAGACATTCCTGCTCTTTCGCTGAATCTGCTCCCCTCTATGTGTCAGACAGCGTGTCTGAGCCCTTTGTTACTGCGTTTGTTAAGTGTGCTCATGTGTTGGCTCTTACCTGTGCTGGCCCCTCTCTCAGTCACCTGGTACAGTTTATCTGCTCTGCCTGCAGAGCGAATAAACACAGACAGGCGCTGAAGCTGCATTAGCCCAGTCTTAATCCTGCACAACCGGGGGGGGGGGGGGGGTGAAAATTCTCATTACAAGCTGCTTTTTTATTTAGTTACAGAGAAATTAAACCAAAATTAAACTTATTTTAACCTTTCTTTTAAAAGGGATTGAGAAAATGATCACAGTCTCTGTTCCTCAAACTTTTATTTCAAGTTATCACAAGGTACTCTTAATCCACCAACCCAACCGTTTCCAACCCAGGGCCCACTTTTCAGTTTAAAAAATTTCCACGGCCCAACTCTGACCCCTTAAAGAGGAAGGCAATATAGCGCTGTGTTGAGGCCTGATTCATAACAATGATCAGAAATGTAATTTTTTAAAAAGGGAGAAAACACGAAATGCAATAACTGGTTGATAATGTCAAAGATGCTAAGTCAAAAACAATAACTTTTTGTAAGTTATTACATTTTGGGTTTGGTTGGGTTTGCTGTTAATAAATCATAACATACTGAAAAGGATACTGAGTACTTTGTTAGATGTTAAAGAAAGGGTGTTTTGCATTCTCTTAGATTAAAACATGAAGATAAGGTATCAGCACTGGATGTTCAGACTAAACATGCAGAATTATTTATGGTGTTAATGAGATAGAGGTCTTTGAAACTCATATAAAAAAATGATACATTCTTTGTTATTTGGTTTATTTTTAGACTGTGCTGAGCTGGTTGAAATAAGGTGTGAGGCGTTCAGACCTGATTTCCTACCATTTTACTTCCTTGTAATCCTTTTATTTTATGACCCCTGATGTGCAGTTTCACAGATGTTTGAATGTGTGTGTGTGTGTTTGTGTGAATCAGGTGTCTGTGAAATGCTCCATTAAGCAATGAGGCTGTCTGCATTCACTGAACAGCTTGACACACGTTTCCTGCGCCTCCTACCTCAAACCTCTAACAGCTTTGTGTTTACAGCCTTTTAATTGATAGGCTGTAAACTTGATGAGTGTTTACTGGCTGCAGCGCTGTGAGCGGACTGAAGCTTTGTTTCTCTGCTTGTTTTAAACCTGTGTTAGAAACGCAGCGATGTGAAGGTGAGACTTTATGTGAGCGGTAGTTTGACCTGGTAGCTGTGGCGTGTAGAGCCTGATGATAAGACCACTTCACCTGTGTGTGAACTCACTTTGTGTGTGTTAAGCTCTGATAACCTCTGACTGCTGCTGCTAACACAGCCCGACAGTGATTTATCAAACCTTTGAATAAAAGCACGTCTGCTGCAGGAGCACGTAACAACAGCTTTTACTCACAACAGTTACGCTGTTCTTTCGCAGGATTTATCACTACAATCTTATTCTCTGAACTTTCAGTGTTTAAGAAGCGGTGAGGTCCAAAACAAACAAAGTCAAAGGTCCCCAAAGAAGAGAAAAGCTGCCTCATTTTTACAGTTTTATTTCTCCTGGAACGCTACAACTACAACTCTGAGGGAAACAGGAAATTAAAAAAAGCTGAATGAAACTAAAAGTGGGGGATGATTTAAGATTTCTACTTCTTTTGAGTCTGTTGAACAACAGCATCAGCACTTTTCACACAGCCAAAGAAATAGTTTTAAACAAATCTTTCACGTGACTGGTTGTCATATATTTACTTATCAAAAATCCTTTCAGCGAACTTCTCACAGCTTTCAGTAAGGCCTGAAAATTATAGTGAAATATTAAAAATCATGTAACCGCTGTACAGAAGCCCCTTTGTTTGCTTATTCTCTTAGCAGTGTTTCTTACAAATAGATATGACGCAGTTGTACAAGCTCCCAAAGTGTACAAAAGACTGCTAAGGTGTATTTGCAGAAAATTTGACGTCATACCTTTTTCTAAACTATTTGATTGCTAAAGGAGATAAAGTAGTATGTGATCTACACTTGCTCTGCTGATGATGAAATATGTCCTCTATTCTGACCCTCTTCAAGTGCAATGATTGCAGACTTATTGTGTCAACAGTATTAGTTAAAATAATTATGTTAATTTAACTATTCATTCGAAGTGCTTTCCAGTAATAGTATCACAATTGCTTGTGGAAAAAAAAATAACTTGTCACTCCCTCACTGATTTTAATAATCCTCTGTAAAATACAATCATTGCACTTCAGAGTTTTTTTTAAAGTTTAAAAAAAAAAAAAAAATTATTTTCATGCATAAATGGCAAGCCTGACTAACTTGAAAGATGGATCAGTATTGCTTTATGCTCGGTGGCTTGAAATTTGCCCATTATTTTTGGTTTATTGAGAAGAAAGATGCCAGGAAAATTGTTGTGAGATGTAAACTGTGTCTCGGTACTCTGTGTTCTTCAACTTAGATCAGCACAGGCTGGATTTTAAAAATTGTGTATCCTCCTCAGTTGAACTAAATGTGTTTTTCATAAGGCCTGTAACTTTAATGGATTCATAAACTGCAGAGAAAAAACACACCTGTAATTTCAGTTCCTACATTCACAAAGAGGCCAAACTCAGAATCATGTGGAGAAAGGTCACAATTACCTATTTTGTGTGATGTAAATTTAAGTAATATTAGTGCAAAATTTAAATGCTGGCAGGGAGTACTAAGAAAGTAATAAGATTGCTTTTAAAAAGAGTAGTAGCAGTGGTTTTTTTTTCAGTAGCAGGCCCAACAAACAGAAACTGTCTGATGGTTGTTCCAGTTACTTTTTCCTGTGTGCTGCGGATGTTTTTGGTGTTGCTTTATCATTAATAACACAAGGTTCACCTGCTAAGGGCACTGTTGCTTCATTTTAGTTGTCAAATTCTCATATTGTCAGTTACAGCGGTTAACAAATTAATTGCACCTGTCATTAAAACGAGAAAACCATTCAGAATCTTGAGCTTTAATTTGAACTCTTTCTGTCTCAGTAAGTTCACCACCCTCCATCATTTTGAACAAGAAGCTTTGGTTCATTCAACGTTTGATATCTCTTACTTACGAACAGCTTTATTGTTCACCAGGTCGCAGCAGTAGGGACATCTGTGTGTCATCTGCATAACAGTGGAATGAAAAGCTGTGACAGTTGATGATTTTCCAAGCGAGAGCTTATAAATAGAAAATGATTGTAGGCCTAGAATAGAACCTTGGAGTCCACCACAATTGAAATGGCAGGTGGAAGATGAGTGCTGACCTGTGGTGACTGTAGATATGTGGTGTTTTAGATATGGAATCAACTAAGTGCTGTTCCATTAATTTATCAGTGTTGAACAATACCTATGCAGTGCTGCATTAACTCCAGGTTAGCATTGTGGATTGCTATTATTTAATGCATGCCATATTTAAGGACCCTCACCTGATATCACTGATGCAAACCCTCTGCAACATGTCTGCATGTATGAGTTTGTGTGTTCAGGCTGAGGCAGGGGACAGATATGTGCAGATGACAGATCACTGTTTGTCTAAAGTAAACCCTGTCCAGGTTTTCTGTTGTCTCAAACTTGATTCATCATCCGTGGTGAGATCTGTAGAACACTTTAGCAAGAAATCAATTCCCATTTCCCAGAAGTGAGATGTCCACGCTTCTCCTCTGGGCCTGATTTAGCCAGACATAGCTTTTAATCTCCTGGTGTATTTGATTGGACAGCTTTCCCTCTGTAGAGTGTTTGTTGAAGGCCTTGCTGCAATCCTTCTGGTAAAACAAGCATCCCAACAGCCCTCCTGGCAGCTTCACACATACAGACAAACACACACACACNAAAATCTGAAGGAATCTGCTGCGAAACTCCAGCTTGGCCACAACTGGACATACCAGCAAGACAATGATCCTAAACACACTGCCAAGGTAGTGAAGAAATGGTTCAAGGATAATGGTGTCAATGTCCTGGAATGGCCACGTCAAAGTCCTGACCTGAATCCTATTAACTTGTGGCATCACTTGAAGACCAGAGTGATGGCGAGAAAACCAACCAACCTGACCCAGCTTGAGGCATTCCCCAAGGAAGAGTGGACCAACATCCCACAGGAAACATGCAGGAAGCTTGTGGACACGTACAAGAATCGTCTAGAAGCAGTTATAAAGATTAAGGCTATGCTATTGACTATTAAATAAAGACAATGAACTGGGGTATGATTAATTTTGAACAAGGCATTTTTTGGGACTCCATCTATAAAATACCCCAGAATTATTTTTTTTTTAAATTTTGTATTGTTGTCATTCTTTCAATTGTTGGTCACATATAAGTGATACAAAGATTTGAAAATATGCATTCATTTCATCACTAAATGAAAAAATCTCAAGAATTAGCAAGGGTATGAATAATTTTGAGGACGACTGTATATAGCACAGTCAATCAGCTGCTGTAAGACTTGACACCACTGATGCTTTGACGCACTCTCATGTTTTGAAATTTGAAAAAGTAACTATCACACGCATGTTTTACAAAAATGTTAACAACCTCACCATAGTGGTTATTAGAAAGTCCTCCTTTTCTGAGGGTGTTCTGCAAAGACCTAAAAAAAGGAAAAGGATACCCATTCACATGTTCTTTAAACAAACCTTGCAAAAACAAAAAAAAGTCTTGTATCATTCCAAAAATACAACAAAAATTATTTCAAACTTTCACTAAAACATACTCCTGAGTTCTACTGTTGTTTTTCCTTGATTTGATTTGGCCAAATGTAAAAGTGATCACTGATCATGGTCATTCAGGATTTTTTTCCCAATCACATTTCTTCCAGGGAGATGATGGTTCCCCACCATCCTTCCCTGGGACATTTCTTAACCCTATTTCATTAGATTCTGCATCATTCTCCTTAGATGTGTTCTCTGCTTGATGCATGTCAATAATGTGACCCTTCTTTTTTGGTTATGATTTATTTATTAACTTTCAAGTCAATTTTTCAACACATGTAAACAAAATTCTCATATGTTACAGAATCCATTTTCACATTGTCTGAATTTAAACAGGCATGAGAATGGGTCAGGGGTGAAAAAGGTGAGACATATAAAAACCCCTCCAGGGGGGTTCGGGGGCATGCTCCCCTGTAGGAAAAGGTTGAATATTTCACATTGAAAAAGCATCCATCTGATGCATTTTGAGAGAAAAATCGAGCAAATTAAAAGATAGTTTGAATGTCAGGGGTTGACTTTGAGGTCAGTTTGAGGGCCAGTGGCAAATCAGATGTGCTGGCCCCACCACTTCAACCACCGACCCAGGAATGTGACTTGTTGTTTGAAAACGAAGGTAAAACAGTTTACTTTCAATATTAGGCAAAGTAACAGTTGTGGTGAAATCTGATAAAAATCTGATATTTTCAGCACGCTGACGGGACAAGAGAGAGGGCAGCAGAGGTGTTTGCAGTTAACTGATGCACAGGTTGATCTCATTCAGTGAGGAAGAGATATGAAACATTTACTGAGGCAGTAAATGACACGATCTCTCTAGGCCTGTCGCTATAATCGATAAATCAATCAATTGCACGATAATAAAAAATGAGCCCTGTAAGTTTGCTGGGCTCGATAATTTTTTATTTCAGCTAAAAACTTGACTTACTATTAAAAAAACTATCTTTTTATCTCAATATGTGACCTTTTTTTCCAAATTTCAACTTTAATTCCTCAAAGTTTTAACCATTAAATCAAATATTAACTTTGATCTTTTAAAATTTTGATTTTAAAATATTAACATTTGGACTAATATATAAAAATATTGACTTTTTAATGCAAAATTGTTAATAGATACATTTGGGAACAATTCTTATCTTCAGTGTTCATCCTTGCATTGGAGTAATAAATTTTGATGATTCAATGGTTTGATGTAATTTTCTGTCAAGTTTGTAAATGTTATTGTACACTGTGAAAACTTCACTGAAGAAAATCGTGACCCATATTGAAATCCCAATATCTGACAGAAAAATCGCAACTAAATCTTTTTCTAAAATCGTTCAGCCCTACTGAAAACTTTTTTTGGTGAGAACATTCAGCTGTGTTTGATGAAAAAGTTAATATAGCTCTCTAACTTGTTCTCACCAGCATCTTTGCTCTTGACAGCCCAGGCAGTGCTGATGTCACTTCCCCCCAGAGCTGGACTCTGTGCCAATGGCCCATTGGACACAGCTGTAGGTTTCCTCTCCGCTTTCATTGTTGCATCCAATGAGGTTTCAGCATCATCAGGAAAAGGAGCAAGGCGATTAGACGAGAGGCCATGTCTCAGTGTGTGAGTCAATTTCAGCCGCCTGAAACGATTTGACATTCGACTCCACCAGGACTTGAACAAGGAGAAATCAAGTTAAAAATTGTTACATTAAATGTACTTTTCTCTTTTTTTCCACCTTCATATAAAAAAATGCATCAATATTGCATCTGTGATCAGCTTTAGTCAACCAGGACCTTGCCTCTTCTATACCTTCAGTCCTCCTTTGTCATCAGGTGGTATGGGGATGTTGTTGAGGGACTGTCGGCTTTTGGAGTGAGTCATTGAAGCTCTGCTGTGGTGTTTTAACTTGTCTTTGTCGACCTGCATACACACTGATGCCAACAGACGCACCAACTCTGTGTCTGCCAAACAAAAAGTAAAACAGAGAAAGGGAATCCATCAGAACACACAGCTTGAAAGGTAAGCAAACGAGCAAAACGCACTGAACCTGGGCAGTAAAATTAAACATAAAGGTATTCTCTTTTGATTAACCTTAACACATATAACTTCCTAAGAAAGTTCTAAAACCACATTTCTTTCAAAAACACATTAACATCAGAAAAGTTGACACCAGTCTGTTTAAGTGTTTAAGTGAACTCTGAAAACACCAAAGTCATTTTCTTGGACCTAAACACCCCAGGAAGGCTTTCTTTTACAAGATAGTTGCCTTGGACAGCATCAACCTTGTATCTACCTTGCAGCACCACAGTTAGGAATCCCAAGAGTTCTTTTCGATCAGGACTAGTCCTTTAACTCACGCATTCAGCAGATCTCAAGTCTGACACATCTTGACTCAGAGCAATGTACAGAAACTTGCCCATACTTTTGTTTCAACTCTCTTTTTATCCAGCTGTTCTAAGGTACATCCAGGTATTGGAGCAACACATGCTGCCATTATGAGGCACAAAATAGGACAACAGAGACCCCAGTCTGTTGAGCAACTGAAGTCGTACATCAACAAGAATGCAAAAGAATTCCAGCTCCAAAGCTTCAACAATTAGTGTCCTCAGTTCACAAATGCTTATTGAGTGTTGTTAGAAGGAAAAGTGATGTAACACAGTAGGAAACATGAACCTGTCTCAGCTCTTTTGAATCGTGTTGCGGGCATCCATTTAAAAATGAGCAAATATTTGCATAAAAACAATAAAGTTTATCAGTTTGAACATTAAATATCTTGTCTTGGTGGTGTAATTAATTGAATATGAGTTTAGGGGGATTTACAAATCATAGTATTCTGTTTTTATTTACATTTTACATAACATCCCAACTTCATATGGAGAGAAATTTGTGTCAATATAATGCAATCAAAAAGAAATGAATTTGAGACAAAAAAAAATTTGCAAACAAAATTGTGATTTTAAAAATCCAAATGATACCAATGAATAAATTAAACATATTCACCATTGAAATTTTGTCTTGTTAAATACACTTTTTTTTCATATCTCAGTTTTCATCTCACAAACCACAGATTCGTTTGCGTTTCTTGGATTTCCATTCAAATTTCCAGATTTTGCTTTCACGTTTCATGAAGTTTGCATTTGCGTTCCTTCATGGTTCTCATGGACGGGGCTTCCTCTGAAAGATGCAAGAAGCCTCCTGATTGGTCAGCGTCACTCAGAGAGACTGTGTAACAACTTCTGCCCGGATGAGCAGCCCTGAGCACTGTCTGGAGCAGGCAAACTCCACAGGGTAAATCTCAATGGCAACTTTTGCCACAACATATCCCACTTCCCACTTACAATTGTGACCAAAAGTTTACACCCCCCAGCAGAATTTCTGATTTTATGGCCTTTTGTCAGAAAATATGAATGACAACACAAAATCCTTTCTGTCACTCATGATTAGTGTTTGGGTGAAGACATTTATTGGGGAAAAAAATAGTTTACTCTTTTTAAATCATAATGACAACAGAAACTTCAAAAATGAGTTCGTAAATGAACAAATCTTTTCAAGTAAGTGATTCGGTTCAGTTCGTTCACCCAGAAGATTCGTTCAAATGAACGAATCGTTTGCGAACGACTCATCACTAATCCTCAGTTCCTTGGATATCTGTTTATATCCCTTTCCTGTTTTATACAGTTGGATTAACTTTCCCTGTAGATCCTTTGACAGTTCTTTTTCTTTCCCCATGACTCAGAATCCAGAAATGTCAGTGCAGCACTGGATGAAAGATGCAAGTGTCTGTCAGGAGCTCAGAAACTCACTGACCTTTCATACACACAAACTGATTATAAACAAATAGATCACAGGTGAGGATGGTTACCTTTAGGAGACATTCAAACCCACTTGTGTCGACTTGTGTTCATGTTATCAGGACAAAATCACTAGAGGATGGAAACTTTTCATCAGGGTCATTTTGGAAGTTTGTTGTTATTATGATTTAAAAAGAGTGAACAGAGTTGTTTGTTAACAGTGTTTTTAAAATGTCCAGGAAAAGGAGGATGTTTGATCCCTCTGAGTTGTTGTTGCTGAGAACAGAACAACTTTTCCTGTTAGCCAGAATTCACCACTGACAATTGAGGAAGTGGTAGCTAATACATGATACAGTCATATTTCATACCTCAGAGTAGTTGTTTCCATGCACTTAGAAACAGATCAAAAATGTAAAGCTCCCATGGGCCCTCGAATGAGTTCTTGTTAATGTACATCTAAATACTGATTAGCTATGATGAGAGTATGGGTGGGAACAAGAAGGATTTTAATATCCTGGGATGTTAAAGCAGGACACACACACCAAAGACTCCACAAGCTCGAATCTGACTTTGTTCAATATTTCTTTGATTTAGCTTTAAGAGTTAATGCTTTCAGCAGCAGGATGTCCAGGAGTGAAAAAATTATGATGTTGGTGGTGCTGATGTTTGTAGACGCTGCATCAGATTTACAAAGCATCAACATCCCAGACTCAAATTCAACTACTTCTCTCCTGAAAGGTAAGACGAATCTCACTCATTTTTTGCATGTGAAGTCAACAAGGCCTATGATGAAAGGTCCACCATTCCTACTGTCAAACACGGAGGTGGATCACTGATGTTTTGGGGATGTGTGAGCTACAAAGGCTCAGGAAACTTGGTCAAAACTGATGAATGAAGGATGAATGCAGCTTGTTATCAGAAAATACTGGAGGAAAATTTACACTCATCAGCCCAGAAGCTGCACATGAGACGTACTTGGACGTTCACACATGACAATGATCCAAAACACAAAGGACAAGTGGACCTGCCATTGGTTACAGCAAAATAAAGTGAAGTTTCTGGAGTGGCCATCTCAGTCTCCTGACCTCAATATCATTGAGCCACTCTGGGGAGATCTCAAACCTGCAGTTCATGCAAGACAGACTAGGGATGGGTATTGATAAGATTTTATCGATTCTGCCTATCGATCCGATTCCCTATCGATTCTCTTATCGATTCCTAAAGTAGGCTTGTATGGGTTTTCTTTGTCAGCAACATTTTCTAATGTGTATGAGTTGATAAGTCTTAAATTGGTCAGATCTGAATATCTCAAGACATGAGGGTCAATGACGTGACGTCCCTTTTTTCGTGTCTGAGTGCAATATTTCCTTCCATCATGAATTGAGTATTTCATCACATGTATTTCTTTATTCTATGAAACCTGTGTTATTTGAAATTGTAAATTGAAATAAAAAATACAGTGGCATTACTTTATGCTTGAACCTTTTTAAATAAAACATTCTTTGCAAATAAAAAGAATTTTAAAGCTGTTAAGAAATTTAAAAAACTTTTGTCCCGTAATTTTCACCTTGTCAAATGTCAGGGTGGTGCAACCGTAACATTAGACTTTTATTTTAAAGTGAAGAGAATAAAACAGGAAACAGGAAACTGCATCAGCCAGAGGAGCCCAAATGACATTTGTGACCAAGTGGAAAAGTTTGTAGATTTCTCTGAAATACTGATAAAAAAGGTTTTTTCACTTCATTGGTGACTGGAACAATTTCCATGTCAGGTGGTACAACCAATGTAATAATGTGAAATGTTATTTTAACATCAAATTATTTATCTTATTCACAAATAAAAGAAATGAAACACACAAAATGAAAATGTATGAGTCACTACAGACACTTGAGAGATACTTGCCAATAATTTCACACAGAAAAAATAACAGGAACATATAAATATATTTTCATATATTTGGTTGCGCCACCTGACATTTTTGGGTGCTCAAATTAAAAATACAAAAAAATAATGAACCTCAAAACTTTGAAATGTTGGTCAACGACTGAAATCTGTTAGAAAAACATAATCCTTCTCTCGGAAATATGTTTTTTATCCACTTTCAAAGAACTTTTTAAAAATACATTTTTAGACCCTTTTTTGTCATTGACCCATGAATAAATAAGAATAAGTAACAAAAAATCACATGCTTCATGACATAATGTATCATTTCTTTTAATGTTATTGACTGAAGAAAGATCAGAGATGTGAGGAAAACACTTTTCAGCTTTCTGACCGAGACAAAAAATGATGGGAAGAATCTAAAGGTGAGGACATGATGCTGCACTCTCTTGTACAGTAGGTGGCGGTATGAACCTGAATGTTGTTTGTGATCTACCATTAAATGACAGAAAAAGAAGAACCTGAAAACAACTTTTCTTTAATCCTCTGGTTGGAAAACATCTGCCTGTTGGAATTTGGACATTTAAAGATCTCAGTGTTGTTCTATAAGAGGAATTGTGACATGTTTCTGTGATGAAAGTTGAAATTCTGTTTTGAAATGGAAGCCCTATCGATGTATGCTAACCGCTAGCATGTAAATTGGATTTCCCATATCTTGCTAGCATTGTTCTAGCGCTATGTTTACTACATCGTTTTTGGTACAATAGGAGATGTATAACACGTAAAATGTATTGAATATGAATCTTTTGTGAGACAGTAATGTACGTTTCTTTGTGTGTTCAATTTCTTAAGTAAAACTTAAAGCAGTAAATCCTCAATCAGAGTTTTCTTTGGAAACAGTTCTGTCGCCGCTAAGTGAAGCTAACAGGGCAGTACAAAGGACGTAAGGTCCAAATGCTGCCGCGTAAAGAATCAATAAGAGGAACTGTTAAGCAAGAACACGAACTATATCGATGGATTGAACTATTTCTTACTGATTCCTAACAGGAACCGGTTCTTGATACCCATCCCTAAGACAGAGCAAGAATTTACAGGAACTGGAGGCTTTTTGCCAAGAAGAATGGTCAGTTTTACCATCTGAGAAAATAAAGACCCTTATCCACAACGAGCACAAAAGACTTCAAGCTGTCACTGATGTTAAAGGGGGAAATACACGCTATTAAGAACTGGGGGAGGGAAACTTTTCATCAGGGTCATTTTGGAAGTCTCTGTTGTCATTTTGATTTAAAAAGAGTAAAAACAGTTTGTTAATAAATGTCTTCACCCACCACTTAACCATGAGTGAAAGAAAAGTTTTAGTGTTATCATTCATATTTTCTCAGAAAAGGCCAACAAGTCTAAAATTCTGGTGGAGGGTGTAAACTTTTCGGCACAAATGTAACACAATCCAATGTTGCTTTGAAAAAAACAGCAAAAGAAAATTAGACAGATCATCTGATCCTGAATAGCAAAAAATGGAATGGGATAAATGGCTTTTTGAAACATTCTTCTTGCTCTTCCAGACCCTCAAAGGAATCCGTCTGAAAAGCACAAAGAAAGTCAACCAAAACTTCCAAATCACAGCAGTCTCCTACATTTGGATCATCAAGACCCTGAGCAAGACCCAACCACTGGTTCCAGGTCATGATCGCAAGAAAAGAAGAGCAATAGTGTTGTCAGCAATTGTGCTGGTGATGTTTGTGATTTGTTTCGCTCCCACAAACTGCCTCCTCATCCTTGTGCTTCTGCTGGAACTTGATGACATAGAAAGCCTCATCAGATTGTTTCATGTGTTTTGGTGTTTGATGTGTCTGAACTGCACCCTGAATCCTCTGGCCTACTACTTTGGATCATCTCAGTTTCAGAAAGAGCTGTTCATTATGTTGGGATGTCAGAAGACAACACAGGGAACCTTGGGCGGTCAGGCATTGTCTGATCCAAAAGTGTCCACCAGCCAAACTGCTGTGAAATCCAACCGCAAAGAAACTGACATCTCACTCACCAACATAGACTCTTCTCAATCAAACCTGGTCTGAGACACACTGAAGGGAAACTCTCATCAATCAGTCTGGCTAAACAACTGATTCATATATCTGACCCACGGACAGTAAACTCTTTGCAGCCAATGTGATAAACCCAATATTGAGCTTTCAGAGGTTTATTTCAGTCTTTAAAACTGTGCATCTTTTCTTTAACACTCTGTTAGAGTTGTGAGAACAGGGTAGAACAATTTTCTTTGTCCCATTGATGCCTGATTCCGGGTCTCAGCTGCTTACTAGTTGGAGTCTCCTTTGTCCTGTTTGAAGAACTAAAAAGAAGCCAGTTCAGCACCTGGACTGTTCTACTACCGAGGCTTGCTGTTGTCATACATACAGAATGTGGTTTGACATTGTCTTGGGTGAAAAATCCAAAGTCTTCACCCACCACTAACCATGAGTGAAAGATAATATTCTCAGAGAAAAGGTCAAGAAATCATACATTCTGCCAGGGTATGTGAACTTATGAGCATAACTTTCTACCTGCAGTTGGTCTGTAAAAAGGAGGACGTGCCCGCCAAAAAGAGGAAGTTTGGTCACAGCAAGTTTTCTTCACAGAAAAACTTCATGAGAAGTGGTTGCTGGTACATGATGCTATCATACTTCCCATGTCTAAGAAACTGTTTCCACTTACTAGAAACAGGGGTAAAAAATGTGAAGTTCCCATTGGCTCCTCTAATGATACATTTTAAATGTTTATGCAAACCCTGATTGGCTAAGAGGGTGTTTGAGGCGGATCAGAGTGTGGGTAGAAAAAAGAATGATTTTAATATTCTTGATAAAGTCGGTATATAGCAGGGCACACCAAAGACTGGCTCAGAGGGCTCAGAGTATCTGATTCTTTACTATTTCTTTGATTTAGCTTTAAGAGTTAATAATTTCAGCAGCAGGATGTCCAGGAGGGAACAAATTATGATGTTGGTGGTGCTGATGTTTGCCTACGCTGTGTCAGATTTACAAAACAACTTCAACATCTCAGACTCAATTTCAACTTCTCTCCTGAAAGGTGAGAGGAATCTGAACACCTTCATTCACAGTGTTAACATGTAACTTTGTCATTTATAAACTGATGTACTGGTGAAAATTTGTGATGATATCATTAAAGCAGTCACGTGAACCTGGAACTAATCAAAAACTGTTTCACATCTGATTGAGCATTTTCAAGGTTTTGTAATGAATTAATCTCAATTGATGGCACTTTAATCCCATATCAACATTTAACCCAAGAACAGTGAGAATTATTTCTTTAAATGGTATAAAGGTGAATCAGTGAGGAGTGAACTGAATGAATAAATAAGATTTAGCAAACAAAACATTGTTAACTGTTTTTCAAGGTGGTGCTTCACCAAGACTTCACCGAGTTAGAATGTATAAAAGTTGACTCAACCTTAGTGTTGTCGCCTTTGTGTGTCACACCAAGAATGGAGAAGAGAAAGAAAAATCAAGGAGTGTCTGAGAACTTAAGACGCAAAATTGTTGAAACATATGAATAATCTCAAGGATACAAGACCATCTCCAGAGATCTTGAAGTTCCTTTTTCAACTATGCGTAATATAATCAAGAAGTTATGACCCATAGAACTGTGGTTAATCTCCCTGGATGAGGACAGAAGAGAAAAATTGACAAAAGAATTCAACACAGGATAGTTCGAATGGTGGATAAACATCCTCAGACAACTTCCACACAAATTCAAGTTGTCCTGCAGACCCAGGGAGCAGAAGTGTTACCTTTGACCACACGTCATCATCTGAGTGAGAAGAAGCGCTATGGGAGGAGACCGAGGAGAACCCCACTGCTGACTGAGAGACATAAAAAAAAACCAGACTGGAGTTTTCAAAAATGTACCTGAGTAAGCCTCAGTCCTTCTAGGAGAGCGTTTTGTGGACAGATGAGACTAAAGTAGAGCTTTTTGGAAAAGTAAGTCATTCTCCTGTTTACAGAAAACAGAATGAGGTCTGCAAAGAAAAGAACAAAGTGTCTACAGTCAAACATGGTGGTGGTTCAGTGATGTTTTGGGGTTGTTTTGCTGCCTCTGGCACTGGGGGCCTTGACAGTGTGAAGGAGTCATGAAATCCAGAGATTATCAAAATCTTTTGGGCTACGATGTAGGGCCTAGTGTCAGAAAGCTGGGTCTGTGTCAGAGGTCATGGGTGTTCCAGCAGGATACTGACCCAAAAAATACCTCAAACAGTACCAAGGAATGGTCGTAGACAAAGCGCTGGAGAGTTCTGAAGTGGCCATCATTGAGTCCTGATCTAAATCCCATTAAACACCTATGGAGAGATCTCAAAACTGCTGTTGTAAGAAGGCACCTTCAAATCTGAGATCTGGAGCAGCTTGCAGAAAAAGAGTGGTCCAAAATTCCATCTGAGTGCAGTGGCGGCCCGTGACCAATTTCACAGAGGAAGCCAGTCGGGATGCAATCAAGAACATGAAGCCTAATTATATGAGATTTATAAGGGTGATCATAATAATATAACTCTGAAGTTGCATTCAACTAAATGAAGCCACTGATTTAACAAAGAAGAAAAAAACAAGAAGAACTTTAGTAAAATCGTTTTTTATGAGAAACTCGAGGTCCCCATCTCCGTCCATCTTAATTAGCTCGCTGTCTGTCTGCAGCGCTGGAGTGTAAAGTTTGTTGAAGACAGTTAGGCTGGCTGCTCGTGGTCAGAGATCAGTGCAGAGCAGGATGTGTAAGAAAGTTAGTTTGTGATTGGTGAGATACTACTTGATTCTGGCCTCCTTTATTTTTTTTTTTTATGATACATTGGCCGTCAACTGAATGATGACGACTGCGAGCCTGACTTGAATCTGATTGGCTGACACGTTTTTTTTTTCCTTAAAAGGAGGCAGAGGGAACCTGTCCTCCTTCCACTCCTCCCACAGCCGCAATACACTGTACGCGCTGCAGCAGCGGGGGCGCTATTTCGCTCCTTACATTTACCCAGAGAGGAGGTTCATGTGGATCATGACAAACACACAACACAGTGAAAAAAACTCAGTAAAATCAACGAAGTGGGGATGATTCATATTTTTCCTTTTATGCAATATTTTATTGAGTAAGCACGGCCTCCTCTCACTGTCTGAGAGGAGTAAGAAACTTGTTGATGGTAATAGGAAGTGATTGGTTTCAGTTATTTCTTCCTAAGGGTGTGAAACTAAATCTTGAGTTGAGGGTGCCAACAATTTTGCGTTTTGTGTAAAATTGTGTCAATTTTGGCTTTTTTCTTCAGCTTTTTGCGATTTTCCAATGCACATCAAGGAAATAAACACATGTACAAAAACATTTGCAATTGCAGCGGTTTCTTAGAGAAATGGTAAAAACTCCAAGAGTGCCAAAACTTTTGTCCATGACTGTATATCAATGTATATATTTATATGTATATGAAAAACTCATTGAAAATCTCTTCTTTCTCTTTCAGACCCTCAAAGGAATCCGTCTGAAAAGCACAAAGAAAGTCAACCAAAACTTCCAAATGCTCAACTTTCTTCATGCAATGACTCAACTTCCTCTGAGATCCATGTGAATTCTTCTGGATGTAAAGATTCCTCACAGGATAAGCCTTTGGATGAGGAAGAGTTGAGGAAGCTCCTAGAGGAGAGGAAGCTTGTCTTCTTCCCTACCTTCCTCACAATAGTCTTCATTATCAGTGTGCCGTTAAACATCTGTGCATTGGTGGTCTTCATCCGAAAGCTCAAACCTTTAAAAGCTGCTTCGATCTACATGATGAACCTGGCCTGTGCTGACCTGCTCTTTGCTGTGATGCTGCCCTTCCAGATTTCCAATCACTTTAATGGCAGCAACTGGATCTTCGGCTCTGCCATGTGCTGTGTGGTCTCTGCAGCCTTTTTCTGGAACATTTTCTGCTCTGTTCTGCTCATATCTTGTATCAGCGTGGACCGCCTCCTCGCTGTGGTTTACCCTGTAAAGTCCCTGACCTGGAGGAGTCCAAGAAAGGCGGTAAAAATCTGTGTAGCCATGTGGGTTCTGTCCCTTGCGGGGTTCATTCCTGTCTACCTCACAAGACAGACTGTCTACATTGACCAGCTGAATATCACTATATGTACTGACATTAGCCCCCCTGAGATGGTTGAGTTTTACATGGTGTACTGTATCATCCTCTTCTGCCTCTTCCTTTTTCTGCCTTTTGTCATCACAGCAGTCTCCTACATTTGGATCATCAAGACCCTGAGCAAAACCCAACCACTGGTTCCAGGTCATGATCGCAAGAAAAGAAGAGCAATAGTGTTGTCAGCAATTGTGCTGGTGATGTTTGTGATTTGTTTCGCTCCCATATACTGCCTTGTCATCCTTATGCCTCTGCTGGACTTAGACAACCCAGAAAGCCTCAACAGGGTTAGGCAGGTGTTTGGGTGTTTGATGTGTCTAAACTGCACCCTGGATCCTCTGGTCTACTACTTTGGATCATCTCAGTTTCAGAAAGAGTTGTTCAGTATGTTGGGATGTCAGAAGACCACAGTGGGCACCAACAGTGGTCAGGCATCGTCTGATCCAAAAGCATCCACCAGCCAAACTGCTCTGAAATCCAACCGTAAAGAAACTGACATCTCACTCACCAACATAGACTCTTCTCAATCAAACCTGGTCTGAGACACACTGAAGGGAAATTCTTATTGATCAGTCTGGGTAATTAACTGATTCATATATTCATATAAACCAACAAATAATTAATCACTAATTCAGAGCAGTCTTAGGGGTTGTGAGCAGACCACGATTTCCAAAAGGAGTGTCAAAGTTTGAATTTGCCAGACCTCAGGAAATCTTCTCTACTTCCCCTGAGTCTGTTTCTGGCTCATGTTTTTATCGTTTTGTGTTTGGAAGACATTTTAAAAATACTTCACCAAGTTTTCTAAATCTTCGAATTATTTTCAAAAACTGATGAAATCCTCTTTTCCATCGAGTTAGTCCTATTGCGAGTTCTGTGCTAGTGCTTAACTTAATGGTTAGTGCATCTTCTGGTACATAAATACATGTACAGGAGGATGTACTTGATATTCATGTTTGCATCTAAATCTCTGTGTGTTATATTTAAGGGAACTAAGTACTTGCTTTAGAAAATGTTTGTATCTTTAGGTTGATATTGACTGTCTGTCGCTTGTATGTTTGAACCAATGATGTTATTAAAGCCTCTGTGAGAAAAGTCTCGGTGAGAAAAGTCTGTGTTTATTATGTCTTACGTACAGGTCTTATTTTTAATAACCCTGTTTTTAAAAAAAAAAAAAAAAAAGATTACATCTTCCGTCTCAATATTAATTTTAGGGGACAGCCTTCAATTTCTGTTTTTTCCATTTTCAATTTCCAACTCTTACACTATTCAGTCTGTGGCCTGGAAATAAATTAAAGAATAATTACAGGCATTGGTCTGCCCACAGACATAAAATAAGACCTAAATATTTCTATGTAAGGAAGGTGTGTGCCAAACTAAAAAAATGTCATTGGTCCGCCAAATTTTCATTCCGTTTTCACACGGGCTGGTTTGTTACATACGGCATGAATGTAGTCATGATACAGGACCATAGACTGTATAACAAGTGGACATAACGACGTTCGGCTCAAACTGAAGCCTCCAGCAGATGCCCCGCCCCCTGGTGTCTGGCTGCAGTATAGGTCATAAGCCCCGCCCCCTGGTGTCTGGCTGCAGTATAGGTCATAAGCCCCGCCCCCTGGTGTCTGGCTGCAGTATAGGTCATAAGCCCCGCCCCTTGGTGTCTGGCTGCAGTATAGGTCATAAGCCCCGCCTCCCCATACATTCCAGATATGAGCCGGGAAAACTTAAAAAAATTACGATACCTCGTAGAAATGTTTCTCTCATACTTATGCTAAGGTAGTATGATGATGTCATTTGGCTGCATGGTGTTCGGGTGTTTTTATTCTGAGAAGTTGGTTTCTCATTAGTTATTGGACGTTAAAAACCGCGAGATAAGTTTCGTTCTACGATAGTTGACAGCTGCCATTCGTGAGTAGTTTTTATCGGGGATATAAGAAACTTTGGGAAAGCGAGCCAAAAGGAGACTAAACCTTCTGAAGAAGAAGAAATAAATATTTTTATTTCTCTTATTTACTTGGCTCCACCGGAAATTCTCTACTGCGCAGACTCTGGCTGTACAATGGCGGCTAGAGAAATGGGGTTTTTTTGGCATCAAAATCGTGGAATGGTGACAGGCAGAGCCATGCTGTTTATTCTATATACAGTCAATGCTCAGGACGCTTAAACGCATAACAAAGTACTTGTTATTTCACATTAAATAACCTGCTCTCATCCCAAAGTACTTTGTATTATGCTTTTTAACAAAGACAGGCACATGGTGTGGCATATAAGCATAGGCGTCAGTTTAGGGGGGGACGGGTGGGACGTGTCCCCCCCACTTTTTGCCAGACGTCCGTTTGCCCCCCTCATGTGTAACCCTCAATACACACTCAAAACGTGCGTGCCACTAAACATCAGCGCTGCGCACTTATACCAGCTTCCACAGCAGCCACATATTCACACAGCCTGAGCTGTGGTCCGTCTGTTTCTAGACGTTTTTAACACAGACAAAGTCGCTGGGGCTCGGTAAAGTCTCCGCATCAGTTCAGAACAAGAGAATGACAGATTTCGATCCGGTGGAAGTTTATACTTTAAGATCACTGATTCGTTAATTTCACTGTCAATCAAAAAGGGATTCGCCTCAGACAGATCATCAAATCATCACGCAGAGGCCGAGTGTCAGGCCCCGCCCACTGCCCCATAGACCCCCATAGAAGCTGAGCTTCCGATGGGCGGGACAAAGCCCAGTGTTTATCCAATGACCGTCCTGTTTGCGCAGTGGAACAACCTACAGTCTATGGGAACAACCCACTTCGTGCTTCCGCGTTGAATTCTGTAGACGCCCAGCGTCTGACAGCGCTGGAGCTGCAGGGATAAGTGAGAAGGGAGTCGTGTCTGTTTCCTGTGATAAGTCTCTGATTCTGAGCAAAAGATGAACGCGTTCTTGCGCACAAATAGTCAGTGAAATGTTCACACAGCGGTAAATAGTTCACCACTTTATTCTTCCGTTTCAGGGAAAGCTGAGCTTCCTTTGCAGTCTCAGAGTAATCACCACTGGACTGTTTATATCCTGTTTACTGATGACATAGGGGCGCGTAGAGTCTCCTTCAACTCCGAAGAACTGTTAAAAACCCTTGTTTAGAAATCCAACGCTGTCTGAAGCATTTTTTTAACAGAAAATTATCAGGAAAAGAATATAACCACCTGAAATTAAAAAGATACCTACTCAGACCAGATTCATATAATCAGAGGAACTGTGGTCGCTTTGCACAGGGATTAAAAACACATTTCCTTCGCATTTATTCTGAACTATCAGAGGTCCCAGGTGAAACTGATCCACTGCAAATAGAGGGTAGATGCATTTTAATATAGCCTTACTGTAAGTAGTTGTCATCATCCCCAGCACCTCTCAAAAATCATTTTGCAAATAGTTATTGTCCCCCCCACTTTTCAAAACAAATTGACGCCCTTGACATTAAGTTTATAGATAAAGCTATTGAGTTTGTACAGTTTAGAAGAGATCATCGATAAGTTACATTTTGGACGCAAAATTGCTGTTAATAGACGCGCAGGTTGATCTCATCCAATACGCTCGCGAGTGCGCGCGGAGAAACAGACATGAAACGTTGGCTGAGGCAATAAATGACACGATCTCACACTGATGTTCGACAAAATGACAGTTTACCATCATATGGGCATGATGTGGTTGTGTGTTTCTGTGTGTGTCCCGTCCACCCTCCATCCAAAAAAAATTAAAATAAAAAAAATAAAAAAATTTTCTCATCGGATCTCCACGATTCACGTAGGTCACCTATTTTGGTTTCAAAACGGCAAATTTCGCCGAAAGGTGAGCGATTTTCATGCCTGAAGTAAGAGGGATTGGGTTATCAGACACTAACACTCATAATCTAGACCTTCTTCAGAAGTGACTGGCCTTTTTATTGCTTAGCTTCAGTGACACTTTGCTTGATTTCAGAGTTATCGGCATATTTATAAATAGGCAAGCAAACAAATAAATACACAGTTTTATTAGATATACTATCAGAACCAATTTCAAGGTGTGTGGGTTGTTAGGGAGTCATTCCTCATATGACTTAAGTGGAAATAAAAACAAAAGGGGGCCAAGTTTTCCCTGCCCTTCACCCATCAGGGTTTGAAACAATGGATTTTGTTGTCTAATGTCACATAACATATTTATTTACTCATTTATTTGATATAAATAAGCCAACAACTTTAAAATCAAGCAAACAGTCACTGAGGCCATGGAGAACTGCGGTTAGTCACTGAAGATGCATGTGGTGTTAAGCTAGTAGGTCTGAATTATATGTGTTAATGCTTGATAACCAAACCCTTAATAATTACTGAGAAAAAAACACTGAAAGAACAAGGCAGGTAACCTTAACAACGTCACTAAGACAGAAAAAGAGATTTAGGGAGACCTGTTTGTCCATGTTTCTCTCCTGTTCGTCTGTCCATGTCACTCTTTGTGCTGCTTGTCAGAGCAGAAGTTGTCACACAGTCTCTCTGAGTGACACTGACCAATCAGGAGGCTTCTTGCATCTTTCAGAGGAAGCCCTGCCCACGAGAACCATGAAGGAACGCAAATGCAAACTTCATGAAACGTGAAAGCAAAATCTGGAAAGGTAAATGCAAATTCTAGAAATGCAAACAGATCTGTGGTTTGTGAGATGAAAACTTAGATCTGAAAAAAAAAATGTGGATTTAAAAAGACAAAATTTCAATCATAAATATATTTCATTTATTCATTGGTATCATTTGGGTTTTTGAAATCACAATTTTGTTTGCAATTTTTTTTCGTCTCAAATTCTTTTTTTTTTCTGGATTGGATAATATTGACACAAATTTCTCTCCATAACTTCATTGGAATTGGGGTTTGTATATAAATAATTAGTTATCTCAACAAAAATGTATTCATTGTTTCAAACTCAAGGTTTTAGTTGATCTCAAACTCAAAAATCCAGCGCAGACAGTTGCCTTGAAATTTTGAGTTAACACACCTTTTATTCTTTACAGTGTAGTGTTTGTCCTGTTGGGTTGTCAACAAGGTGTCGATGTTTGTTTTACCTGGGTCGTTCAGTAACATCACTAAATCGAACGCTGTGTATCCATTTTTGGCTCTGAGGTTGACATCAGCTCCCTGACTCAGCAGGTACTTTACGATGTCTTTGTTTCTGTAACAAGGAACGAAAGATAGTAAACAAACCATCAGGTGTTCTCTTTTAAACCCTCTTAAATTTCATTTCAGATGAAACATCAGCTTCTCTGACCCATGATAGGTGGCCTGCATCAAAGCCGTCCACCCGTGGACACCATCTTGTTTGTCGATGTCTGCCTTCTTCTCCACCATCAGCTGCACCACCTCCAGCTGACCGCTCACTGCTGCCATCATGAGGGGAGATGCTCCCTCCTGGTTGGATGAATTCACCTGAGTGGGATCCTCCTCCAGGATCTCTTTGACCAGCTGAGAGTTTCCTGAAATAAAACACAAACATGGCACCAGATACAGTATGATTTGATTAAGTTAGATAGGTTGGTCAGTTTGTATTGATGTTGAAGTATTTAATAAAACTCACCCAGCTTTAGAGCGCTGAAAACATCAGGTCTTTTCCTCTCATCATCTGTAAGGAAAAGAGAAGTCTGAGAACAGAGGAATTCTGGTTTGCTATGACACTATAGTACCATTTGGATAGGATCAACATAGCTTAATATCATCTGTCAGTGTGGGGGGGGTTGTATAAATATGACTGTGGAGATCACACTCACACGAACAGTCTCCTTGCATTTAGAGAGCAGTGGTTGGATAGTTCACAAACAAACAGGTTCCTCTTAAAAAAAAACTCAGTCTGATTTCTGCAAAAAAACTGAGTCTTAACCTGAAGTTGTGGTGAGAAGAGCTAACAAACATGACAGAGGCTGAGAGCTGCAACTGTTTCTTTCACTCCCACGTCAGTGTTAATTGCAGGGCAGAAACACCTACAACCCTTGATACAAAGACAGGGTATTGTTACTGAAAACAGTAAAACAGGGAGAAGTCAAACATTATAAACTTCTCTTTTTACCTCCTTAAAGAAAATTTTCTTACAAATTACAAACTGTTGCGGATGCTACTGCTCCATCCTCAAACCATGTCTTAGTCCTGCACACGTTATACTTCCCTAAGCTCTCTGTCTATCCACACGTTATACTTCCCTAAGCTCTCTGTCTATCCACACGTTATACTTCCCTAAGCTCTCTGTCTATCCACACGTTATACTTCCCTAAGCTCTCTGTCTATCCACACAGAAACCATCTGAAAACAAAAAGAAAAATAAAATATGCTAAGGCCTTTGAACACTTTTTTGTGTTTTACCTTCCACTTTTTCATAAATAAACTGTTAGTTTCATTCTTTTACTTTGAAAACGTGTCTTTCTTGCTCAAGTTGTCTGTTGTGTGTAATTGTTGTTGTACAAAGATTTTGATGAGGTAAACGGACTTCAGTACTTTTTCATGACCACAAACTCATCCCATCTCCACTGTTTACTTTCTGGTGAATAGATGAGTCTCACCTGTCTGAGGTCTAACTGTGGTGATGGAGTCCAAGTACAATTTAATGTCTCTCTGTTCTAGCTGCATGGCGAGCTCAAAGGCTGTCTGAGACAGGACGTTGACTCGATCAGGGTCGGCTCCTCGCTCCACCAGCTGCTGAACCACAGCCACCTTAAAAATAAAGCTTTACATGTCAGTTGCCCCGAGACAGACGTTTTCAATGCAGGCCCCTGATATTGGATTTACAGAACAAATTCTTTTTAATTTTTTTCCAAAGGTAAAAATCTTGCCTGATTTACACTAAGCTAATCAGCTACAGACGAAAAAAAATCATGACGACAACAAACAAGAGAAGTCAAAGGCAGATATTGCCTCTGATGGTGAAAAAGAGCATTGTATTCCTTTTTCATATTACTGATCATGTGCACATATTTTCAAGTGTCTGGTAAAGTACAGCAATATTGACAGTCAGGATGTGAAATAGTTTTAACCATCCACTGAGCTCACCTTTCCACTCAGTGTCGCCACCATCAGTGGTCCCCAACCAGTGGTTTTTTGAAAGAAGTTAACATCAGAACCCCACTCCAGCAGCAGACGCACCACAGCATCGTGTCCAAACTGAGCAGCCACCATCAGAGCAATGATATCCATGAACTCTCTGCCGCCCCCTCCTTGACAGCCTTCAGCAGTTCCAAAACCAGAGCCACTGTAAGCAGAGAGGAACCATTCACCATTTACAGAGTAAGGGTTAAACACAGACCATTAATGTTAATGAAACCATAACCTGCAGTCAGTCATGCCTAACCTGCAGCTGTTATTGTTGTTGCCGTTTGAGACCAAGTCTGCAGCAATAGCCAGATGATCGTGGTCATCTACATAGGCACTGTTCTCTAGGAGCAGCTTCACAACATGAGTGTGTCCCCCACGGGCTGCCATAGTTACGACACTTGCTCCCAGCCTATTACGCCTGTTTATCTCTGCACCGTTCTCCAGCAGGATGTGAGCAACAGTTAGGTGACCAAACCTGGGGGGAGACACAGAAATTGAGAGATGATGGAGAGATAGAACAGAACTCTTAACTGGATGAAAGAAAGTACGGTCATAGGATAATGTATTTCTGTTTATATTTTTTTCAATTATTCAAGGATTCAAGGAGTTTTATTTGTCATTCAACACATGTATGAATGAAATTAGGTTACCCTGGTCCCAGAGCAAGCCCAATCATAGAAATGAGAATAAATAAATTCATACAAATATACAATAAAAAAGAGAATAAAAGAAGAACACAATCAATTAGCCTTTGTAATAAATAGATAGAATAAAATAATAAACTGTGCAAATATTTCAGTGAGCATTTTGGGGGGGGGCACTAAAGGGGACCACCAGAGTTCAACAGTCTCACAGCTTCAGGAAAGAAGCTGTTCCTCAGTCTGGTAGTCCTGCTCTTGATGCTCCGCAGCCTCCTGCCTGAGGGGAGAGGGACAAACAGAGCATGTGCGGGATGGGTGGGGTCTTTCATGATGCAGGAGGCCCGTTTCCTGCATCTGGAGGAGTACAGATGAATTATGCGTTTTGAAAGAGTTCTTGATTTTGAAAGGCATGTCACAACCTCTCAGGATGTCTCAATTTCCATTTTAGGAACCACTGCTCAAAATATTGCTTTGAATTAGACTGAATCCTAATAAAATCTGGATGTATTGATATCAATCATCCCTGTCGCCCCAGATGTCACATAGAGCAATTGATATATATCTAAATTGATTTTAAGCGATTTTAAACTGGTTGTCTAAAACAGGGGTTCCCAAAGTGGGGGTCACGAGACACTGGAGGGGGGGTCGCGAGATGATTTCAGTTTAGAGGGAATACCCACAGCTATCCCAGACCACAGACCACAACTAAGGTCCTAACGCCGTTTGGCTGATACCTGTGTGAAATGACTTTCTTAGCCCTGACACTTATTAAAAATAAATATATATCTTGTGTGAACGTAGAGGATGATCTCCGAGTGGCCGTCTCCAAAATTAAACTCAGAATGAACTTGCTGTGCTCCACACATAGTGCCCATCCATTTCATTAGGTGAGATAAACACTGAAACATATATCCCAAAAAGTTAACTTGCACTGCAACAACGTTCACGATTACACAGAGCTACAGTTTATGATTATTACTTGAACTGAGTTATTCTTGTTCTAATGTGGAAATGAAAGTATTGAACCAAAGTTGAGTTTGCACACGACTGCAACAATTTTCGATCACAAATTACAGAGAAATAACTTTGACATATTCTGCTTTTATCTCATATAAAACTGTTACATGAAAAATCATACACACATGTTTTCTTATGCTTCAGTCACCTCTGGGGATAGTGGGGGTCACTGGTCTCTGCCACCTTTGTTTTGGGGGTCACGGGCTGAAAAGTTTGAGAACCCCTGGTCTAAAAAGTCGGCGTCGAATCATGATCGACCCCGATCCCCCCACCACACACACACACACACACACACACACACACACACACACACGCACGCACGCGCGCACACAAGCACGCGCACATGCACTCATGGTGGATCAAGATGAGATAAGATTCCTTATCCTGTCTTGATGTTGGGTCTCTGTTAACAAAATAACTAAATACTCTAACATTAACAGGTATCAACCTGCTAATGTTTTGGTAAGTGTCTTGAGATTACGTTTGTTATGATTTGGCGCTATATAAATAAAGATTGATTGATTGATTGATTGATTGACATGCATTCATGCAAGTTGTTACCTGATGAGATTCTCGCGGTGAAAAACTACATTAGATTACATGCTTTATAGGAAACAGACTTTTATAGACAGATAAATGACTACAACCTAACAGTTCCTGTGTTGTCTTGTCTAAGGACTCTGACACAGTGAAGGTGTTCGGTATGACATTGGCAGATCTGTGAATAGTTTGAGTGCAGTGAGCCCCACCTTGCAGACTGCATAAGCGGGGTCCAGCCGTAGTTATTGAGGCTATCCACGGAAGCCCCTTTCCGCAGGAGGAACCGGACCAGGTTCTCGTGCCCACTCGCCGAGGCGAACTGCAGGGCCGTGTTCCCCTCCTCATCCGTGCAGTCCACCGGCACCAGAGACAACGTGTCGGCGGGGCTGCACTCGGAACCAGCCTCGGACCTCAGCCTGCTCTGCCGTCCGGACTCTTTCGGGGCTCCGGGCTCCAGGATCCCCCGGGCGGTGTCATAGTCCCCCTCGTCGCAGGCGCGGAAAAGCAGAAGCGAATTAGTGGAAACACCGAGATTCATGTCCAGTTAAACAGTCAACTTAGCTCCATTCATCTCCGATTAATCTGAACGACGGTGAGGGAGCGGAACTTTCCCTCTATCAGTTGGTGACGGCCTGTGCTCCGAAAACATGACGCACAGTGAGATGAACTTTAGTTTAGAAGTCGAAAAGTTCCGCGTAGAGAACAAAAACCCGAGCTGTTGTTTGTGTTTTCGCTCTTAAAACTTAACGTTGTGTATCAGAGGTTTGGACGAAATAACGTTGTGCCCACCGGCCGAAACTGCCCGGTCCCGTTACTTGTTTGGGATCCGAAGTGCGCATCAGTAATGTAGACCTCCCACTTCCGCTGCGATCCTTCAAAATAAAAGCCGGTGTGATAATCTCAGGGTTGGCAGAAAGCAAATAAAGTTCACCAACTTTTAAAATGCTATTTTTAGAGTGGTACCCATAATAATAGAGTTAAAAGGGCGTAAAATAAATTGCATTGTCCTTGTAAAGCTCGAATTGGTAATTGATCCATTAATTAGTCTTCAAAAAATACTTATGTGGGGCATCGGGACTTTAAAACCCAAGACCGCGGTGGAGTTAGTTTTAGGTTGGATATTCAGCACCGACCAACCGGTGCTTTCTCACTCTTCGTACCCAGGAATGGCAGCAGCAGCGCGGGTTAGTCCGCCCAGAACCCACGCTGTCAACACTGGGTGTTAGAAACAAGGGACTGTCACTAAATTACCCGATAGAATCATCAAGAAGGAAAAGAAACAAGGGACAGTCACTAAATTACCCGATAGAATCATCAAGAAGGAAAAGAAACAAGGGACAGTCACTGAATTACCCGATAGAATCTTCAAGAAGGAAAAGAAACAAGGGACAGTCACTAAATTACCCAATAGAATCTTCAAGAAGGAAGTTTTTTTTCCCCCCAATAGCTTCCATGTCATGTGACGAGTTTTCCTACACGAGTTTGAAAAATAGCAATGAGTCTATATAACAGGACATGGCTCTCTAGCTCTAATTTGTACTCTGAAAAATGTACGGTTGATTTTAATAATGACTTTCAAATGATTTCTTCAATAGCTTCCATGTCATGTGACCAATTTTCATGAAAATTATCTTGCATAATAGCAGTGACTCTGAACGATCACACACCACGTATTATTTATAATTTGAACTTAAAAAAATACATGATACATTTTTTTGATACATTTCAGCTGTGTTCTTCAATAGCTCCCATATCATGTACCAATCTTCATGAAAATGATCTTGAAAAATAGGAGTGACTCTAAACAATCAGGCACAGCACTTTCATTCTTAGATTTGCACTCCAAAAGATTCATGGTAAATTTTATTGACCCATGACTCCCATGTCATGTCACCAGTTATTCTGAAAATGATCTGATAAAAATAGCAGTGACTCAGAATAAATAGACACACCACTTTTTGTTTCAAGTTTGTTCTCCAAAAAAAATTATGATTTGATTTAATCCATATTTCAACTGTTTTCTTCAATAGCTCCAATGTCATGTGACCAAATTTTATGACAATGATCTTGAAAACTAGAAGTGCCTCTGAAGATTTGACTCACCAAGTTTTACTTCATTTTTTTTCTCCTAATACTTATGGTACATTTCAAAAATAAGTTTCAACTGCTTTCTTCAATAGCTTTTATTTGTTGTTACCAATTATCCTGAAAATGATCTTGAAAATGAAAAGTGACTCTGTAAAATCAGACTCACCGCATTTTAATTCAAAGTTTTGCTCCAAAACCATATTCATTTCAGTGATAAATTTGAATTTTTTTGTTCAATTTCTTCCATGTCATTTGACCAATTTTCCTAAAAATGATCTCCAAAAACGGCAATAACTTTGTACAATCTGACACATCGCGTATGAATTCGTACTGCAAAAAATTATGGTTTGATTTCAATCTAAATTACCAATGATTCTTCAGTACCTTACCTGGCATATGACCAGTAATCCTGAAAATGATCTTGTGACTCTCTACAATCAGACTCACAAATTTTTATCTCAAATTTGTACTAAAAAAAAAGTAAGGTTTGATTATAATTATATATTTCAACTGTTTTCTTCAATAGCTTCCATGTTATGTGACCAATTTTCATGACAATTAATTTGAAAGCTAGAAGAGACTCTAAACAATCACACAACAATTTTAATCTCTAATTTACACTCCAGAAAAAATAATATTTTGATTTCAATCCAAATTACAACTGTTTCCTTCAATAGCACTCCTGACATATAACCAGTTATCCTGAAAATAGTCTTGAAAACTAGAAGTGTCTCTATACAATCAGACACATCACAATTTATTTCTAAATTTTGCTCCAAAAAAACTTATGGTATATTTTATTATTCAATTAAATTTTAACTGTTTTCTTCAATTTCTCACATGTCATGTAGCAATCATCTCAAATCTCAATCCAAATTTCAACTGTTTTCTTCAATAGCTCCATGTCATGTAACCAAATTTTATGAAAATGATCTTGAAAAAAGCAGTGACTGCAAACAATCAGACACACCAATTTTTTTTCTTTAATTTGTACTCCAGAAAATATTCATGGTTGATTTTAATCATGTATTTCCAGATATTGAAGCTATTGAAGAAAACAGATGAAATTTTGATTATACTCAAACCATACTTTTTTTTTGTTACAAATCAGAAATTAATCATGGTGTCTGTTTGTTTAGAGTCACTCCAAGTTTTCAATATCATTTTCAGGATATTTGGTCACAAGCCATGGAAGCTGTTGAAGAAATCAATTGAAATTGTCCATTAAATCGACCATTAATTTTTTGGAGAACAAAGTACAGATTGATACTGGTATGTCTGATTGAACTGAGTCACTGTTATTTTCAAGATCATTTTCAGGAAAATTGGTCACATGACATGGAAGCTATTAAGACGACTTAGATTTGTCAATAAAATCTGCCATAAATTTTTTGGAGCACTAATTAGAGATACATTGTTGTGTGTCTGATTTTTCAGAGTTACTACTATTTTTCAAGAGCACTTTCAGGGATATTGGTCACATGACATGGAAGATAAAGAGGAAAACAGCTAAAATTTGGACTGAAATCCAACCTTCAATTGTTTTCGACGACAAATTTAGGAAAAAAAAAAAGGTTGGGTCTCATTGTACAGAGTCACTGCTACTTTTTAAGATCATATTCTGGAAAATTGGTCACATGACATGGAAGCTGTTGAAGAAAAAACAAATAATGCTAAGAATGTAAACATTTTGCAACCTCAAAATAAGGAAAAGTTTGCCAAATAGAATTTGATAAGAAACTATAGTGTTTAATGTGTAATTAAATCTAAGTGTAAAGATCTTGTTCGGAGTGTTAATTTTGTTAAACTTACAGCTACCTACCAGAAGGAGGGGAAGGGGTGGAGTAACAGAATCAAACTAAGTTAGGAATTTCTTCACCAAGCTTATGATGGAATTAGGAATAGCTTCGCTAAAAGTTTGAATAAGGCTACAATTAACATCATATTTAGTTCAGAAGTCTTCATTCCAAATGAGACCATGTTCATGAATTAGATGGACAGGTGAAAATTTCATTTTATCAATCCTGTCATTGTTGCATAGTGATCTACCTTTGATAGTAATAGATCTGTTGTTCCGAATTGGTGTATTGTGGGGAGTAAAGTTAAGATTGTACAAAATTTTCCACTACAGAACCTGTTGGTGAAAAAGATCATTTAACTGGCAGTTTAAGAAATTATTAAAAAAAAAACACCTGAGCAAAAATTCCACTCCATCTGAGGTTTTAAGGATCACTTTAGGGATGGTACCAAAAGTTATAATTTTTCAAGAAAGATCTAAAAAAGAACCAGCTGTACTGAAACCCCAGTGGAGTTATCTCGTTGAGTTGGTGCGTTGCTGCCATCGTGTGGAGACATTTGGTAATACTTTATTACAGGCCAGCACAGAAGAATAAGGCCCTTTCTCAAACCGCCCACTACACACTCTCCCTACCCACTACCCCTCCGTTTGCGCGTCCCTGTGGCGAGATTTTTTTCCCTAGGATGAAATCTGGAAATCCACGCCCCCAACCCATGTGCTTGGTTCCTGCAGCATCCCTTCTTCTTCTGTGTAATCCTGCTGATTTGACATCGAGTGCATTACATGCTCCACCTCTGTCTCCGAGGGAAATGGGGCACCTCGCAGGTAGTTTACATTTACCCAACAGAATGATATACCAATACGTTTCAGCTACCTATGGTTCTGACTGATGGTATGTTGGAGCCAAATGAAATAAATGAAAAAAAAAAGTATGTTGGAGCCAAATGAAATAAATGAAAAAAAAAAAGTATGTTGGAGCCAAATGAAATAAATGAAAAAAATGTACGTTGGGGCCAAATGAAGCATATAAAAAAATGTACGTTGGGGCCAAATGAAATAAATGAAAAAAATGTACGTTGGGGCCAAATGAAATAAATGAAAAAAATGTACGTTGGGGCCAAATGAAGCATATAAAAAAATGTTAGTTGGGGCCAAATGAAATAAATAAAAAAAAAGGTACGTTGGGGCAGAATGAAGTATATAAAAAAATGTACATTGGGGCCAAATGAAATAAATGAAAAAAATGTACGTTGGGGCCAAATGAAATAAATGAAAAAAATGTATGTTGGGGCCAAATGAAATAAATGAAAAAAAATGTACGTTGGGGCCAAATGAAGTATATCAAAAATGTATGTTGGGCCCAAATGAAATATATTAAAAAAATGTATGTTGGGCCATAAGTCTCTCAACATGTAGGTCTATGAGAGTGCCTGAGGCAATTTTCAATCAGACTGATATTGCTCTAAAGGGGCGGGGCTTCTTGTTGGGAAGAGTCATTCATATTCGGGCTGCTGATTGGACAATAGTATCAAGACCTAGACTGGCAAAATAAACTCTTTTTTCGCTCTCTTTTTTTTTTCCTGTGGCTTAAGGAGGGTGGTGCACTATCGCCCACAATGGGCCAGCTGCCACTGCTTTCTATCCCATATCTATTCATCCTGATCTCTGCAATTGGACTCTGAGGGAGAGTTTCTTCGTGTTTGCTTCCTGCTTTACCCATATTTGTGAGTGCTCATCTTTCTTCTCTCTTGATTAAAGACAGACGTCTCTGTGAGTCTTGGTTCTGATTCTTGGTTCAAACAAAGATTAAAACTCCTGGCGTTAACCCTTCAGCAAGAAGTCCCTGACTTCTGTATTGCCCAGTTAACACTTGTTCCCTGACCACTGAGCAGCCAAGCACAAACTGTTTTTCTCACTCTGTCCCCACAATCAATGCAGTTAATTTAAATGTTTAAATTTTTAGCAAACACTCATTAAATTAAAATGTTGAAATTTTTAGTAAACCTTTATTTAATTGCATCCATCAATTTTCTTAATTGTCTATCCTGTTCAGGGTCGCGGGTGGCTGGAGCCTATCCCAGCTGTCATTGGGCGAGAGGCGGGGTACATCCTGGATTGGTCGCCAGTCAATCGCAGGGCTGACATAGAGACAAACAACCATTCATGCACACACTCACACCTACGGGAAATTTAGGAATAACCCATTGACCTAACGTGGGCATATTTTTGGACTGTGGGAGGAAGCTGGAGAGAACCCACGCATGCACAGGGAGAACATGCAAACTCCACACAGAAAGGCCAACCATGCCAGAAGGGGAATCAAACTGGTGACCTTTTTTTTTTTTTTTTTTTTTTTTTTTATTTGTGTGTCAAATTTGGTATACAATCGTTTTACAGATGTATATTTACAAACAGAAGTGATAAATATTTAAAAAAAAACATCACTAAAAGATAATAGTAATAAAAAAAAGGAAAAAAAAAGAAAGGGCTATGATGGGCTATGCAATGTATTTTATGATAGTTCGAATAATAAAAATAAAAACAAGTACAAAAAAAAAAAAAACATAAACATATTATTTAGCCAGTTTTGTTCAGCATTCATCTCATCTAGAGATATTTTTAATTCCTCAAAATAGTTTAGAAAAGGGTTCCAGGTCTCTAAGAATTGTTGAACAGATCTTTTCAGGATGAATCTTGTTTTTTCTAATTTCAGAAAATACATTGTCTCTCTAATCCATCTTCTAAAGCAAGGTGGAGACTGCTGTTTCCAATTAAGCAGGATGTTTCTCCTTGGAATCAGAGTGGTGAAAGCAATGACATCACATGCATTGTTTGGTAAAGTCAATGGGCTAATCCCAAATATGGCACTAATTGGACTGGGGTTCACTTTTCTCCCAAAGATTTTTGTAAATGCCTCAAAGGTATCTGACCAGAAGGTGGAGAGTGCGGGACACGACCAGAACATATGTATGCGGTCTGCTGGTTGACCCTTGCATCGAGGGCAAGAGGGGTCAGTGTCAGGAAACATGTTTGCTGGCTTTGCATTGGTGAGATGAGCTCTGAGGACCACTTTCAACTGTATCAGACCATGACGTGCACAGATTTAGGATCCAGGTATACGCTTGAGGATGGCTTCCCATGTTTCATCACTAAGAGTTAGACGCAAGTCAGTTTCCCATTGCTTCTTAGCTTCCTCAAGTGAGGTGGGGTAAGCGTCATTTATTAATTTGTACAGGGTAGAAATTAGTCTTTGCTTTACAGGTGACTGAGAGAGAATTTCATCTAAGATATTACTATTTGGAATTTTTGGAAAGGAAGAGAAGTTCTTTTGAATGAAGCTCTTGATTTGTAGGTGTCTGAAAAAACTTGACAAAGGAAGATCATAAGTCTCTCTTAGTTCAGAAAATGAACAAAACTGTCCATCTGAGAACAGATTGAACAAAAATTTAATGCCTTTTGTGTACCACATTTGATAAGATGCGTCCAAGGAAGCCGGCAGAAAATTGTGGTTTTCCAAGATGGGAGCATATATAGAGATATTTTTTAGGTCAAAATGTCACCTGAACTGTGTCCATATCTTAATAGTTTGATTGGCGATTAAGTTTGGTTGTATGGCTGGAGGGGTTAAAGCAGCACATACCAGTGAACCTAGATGCTGGTGACTTGTGGCATATTCCATGTACACCCATGTACATCACACATGTACTGGTGACCTTTTTGCTGTAAGACTACAGCGCTACCGCTGCGCCACCATGCAGCCCCTTTATTGAATTTAGATGTTTAAAAATAAGTTCTGTAAAATGCTGTTAAACATAAAGTGCTGTTAAGAATCAGAATTTCAACACCTCACCAGGTCTGTAGGTGACCCCAAATTCAGGTCGGGCAGATCCCAGCGACGATGCCGATCCCCAGAGGACAATCCCCTTCTCTTCAAACCTTTTTGTGGACGTAAGGGGTAGACATATTTTGAGTCCAGATGATCAGTCACCACCTTGGACAGCCGTTTGGAATCCTGTTCGTAGACGCCAAGTTTGTGGTGGAAAAGATTTTTGTCGATCAGACCGATGAGAGTGAAAAGATGATTCTTGAGTCAAAACGTTTTTTCAGAGTTTATTCTGTGCACAGAGGATTCAATCATCAAACAGAAAGCAAGTCTGCAGAAGATGGAATGCCAAATAACAGCTAGACACTGTCTGTTATCTGTCGAAAGAGGAGGCTTCTTCAGCCTCGTTCACACCTTTCCACTGACCTTGGCATTTAATTAAACCAGTTCTACAGCTCGAGATCTAGGAAACAAACTATTTTGTGAGATATTCTACGAAATATTAGAAAGAAAAATAGAAACTGATACTACATGCAGATGTCCAGTTGACCTTTCAAAAGTTTCAATGTTCGTCATGCAGGCAGAATGTGTACTAAGGATTCAACAAAAAAAGATGAAGAGAAAACTTGAATTGGTATAATGAATTTTTACAGCACAGTGTTTTTATTTTATTCCTATGTTTTCCTCTTATCTTTGAGGCTAGCCCTTATGGGTTCAATTTGCCCTCTTTGCACATCTCCCAAAGGAACTATTTGTTGCTTTGTTCAGTTTTATTGAATTTCCTTGTTTCTCCTTCCCCCAATAATTATGTTTTGCTCATTTTATGTTTAATTTTCTATATGTGCAATAACTAAATACATAAATAAATGTTTCCCTGTGGATGTTTTTGTTCTCTCCTGCTTCTGACCACAGTCCAAAAACATGCTCATCAGCATCAACAAAACAATCTCATATTAATGAGTGTTTATTTAAAATACATAACAAAGTCAGCTTTCTATGGCAAACTTACAGTACAGAAATGGTTCATTTAAGAAAGTCATTGATAGTCTAGCCAAATTAAATTGTATTAACCCCTTAGTTCCCACCCAACTCTGGGCTATTTACCATGCTACGTTTCAGAATATATACAGTTGGGCCCAAAAGTTTACTACCCCTCCAGCAGAATTTTCTAATTTTTTGGCCTTTTCTCAGAAATTATGAATGTTAACACAAAAACCTTTCTGTCAGCCATGGTAAGAGGTTGGTGAAGACATTTATTAACAAACAACTGTGTTTGCTTTTTTAAAATCATAATGACAACAGAAACTTCAAAAATGACCCTGTTCATTTTTTTACACACACACTGATTACAAGCAAAACGATCACAGGTGAGGATGGTTACCTTAAGTAAACATCCAAACATATGTGTGTTAAATTTTGTGCATTTATCAGGCCAAAACGGCCAGAGTTGTGTACACGTCTTAACAGGGTCATTTTTGAAGTAGCACAACTGTAACTGAAGAACCATGAGGTCAAAACTCACTGGTGACACCTCATATGAAAAATTTAAGTCTCTAGTTTCAGAAAATGTTTTTATATGTGACTTGAGTCCACATCAGGATAAATGCAGCTGAAACATCTTTTTTTCCAGTTCATTTTTGATAACCAATTTTTCAGCATCATTAACTTCAAGATGCTTCATGCCAGACAGAAGACATCCACCACATCACTTCTACTCTTTGTCATCTACATCTGGGTGAAACTTAAGCTTTCTAGGTGAAACCTTGGAGAGGAGTTTTTAGTCTCGGGTGACCACACACCAGCAGATAAGTTCCTGTTTTCCACGCACTATTCTGATGACTTTGCGTAAATAAAACAGCTTTATTAGTACTCAGTGTCTTCTTTGTAGTCAATTTTGTTCCCTCTGTGAAAAGGTTTGCCAAATATCCTGAAATTATAGCTCCTGGTCACAGATAGTACCCAAACAGCAACCTGGGGTCTGAAAAAATAAGACAATACGGAAGTGCTAAAAGCTGCCTTTCCTCAAGTGACCGCTTTAGGCTGGCTCTGAAAGTTCTGGAAGTACCTGGAGGTACGTACACATGAAGCCAAAAAAAGCTGTTTTCACAGTTGGAATTAATATATTAAAGCCTGGAACAAACCCTGTCTCCCATCTGGATCGCTAATTTTGCTAACAGCACACACTGCGAGGGGGCTGAATTCCTTTCTAACTCGGCCGTTTGGAAGATATTAAGATCGAGAGCTCGCCCAATCAGAGCCACCGCTCAGATCACGTGACTGAGGGGCACCCAATAGCTGTGAGTTTGGGCACTCATCACCTGTCCCAATTCCAATATGGCCGCGCCAGCCGTTTTGCTTCAAAACAGAGCTGCAGTAACAGACGGGTGACGTCACAGAGACTACGTTCATGTTTTATACAATCTTTGATTGTACCTCTCCTGTTGCGCAGAAGACAATAAATTATTACACGCAACATAAAGAAGGGCTTCCCAACAACCTAATTTTCTACAGCATGCTTCGTGTGAACAGCAAGGCTATTGGTTACTGTACATGTGTGCGAGACCACCCAATGCTGCTGTTGTGTGGAGCAGAGGGCACTTCCCGTATAAATCAGGCTCTCCTGGTATCAAATCTCTGTATATCAAGGTGGGCATACTTCTGTCTTATAGCCAGAAGTCTAAGGAAATAAAATATGCCAAGCTTTGCCAGATTCACACTGAGAAAGAAATGCTCTAAGACTGTGAAGCTGCTGTTACTGATGAGAACGGACACGACAGACGTATAAACAACGGACTTTACAGGAGAAATTTCACCACTTGGAATAATTTCATGACCACAACAGTTTTGATATATTTGAACTCTGGATTGCTCTGGTGGAAAAGTGAGTGAATATCCAGGGTGCGGGCTACAAATATGCCTGTAATGACCTCCAAACAGGTAAACTGTCCCCTTAATTGTGTTCACCATCTGAGCGATCCTTTCACTAACTAAATTTTGTTGGTCGAGAAAACTATGAAATGAACTTAGCGGCTGAAATGGGAAGAATCTAAGCTTTGTCACACAGTATAGCATTCTGATGTTTTACAAAGGAGTCACTTAATACTTTGATGATGTCAGAAGACTGGCAAACAGCCTGCAAGCCAGTGGGAACTAAGAGGTTAACGAGAGAGCTGCAGCACCTATGACCTCTGGATGGCAACAGGGGGCAAATATGACAATTTTTTCTCTCATGAAACATGGACTTGATCAAATAATAAAGTAAGTAAAATAAAAGTAAGAACAATGGAGATGTGATAGGTTTAAGTTTAAGAAAACAATTTAAGAAGAAATCCCAAGAGTATTGTTGAACTAAAACAATTTTGTAAAGAGGAACAGTCCAAAACTGCTCCTGTGTAGGTCTGATCTGGAAATGTTTGGTTCAGGTTATTGCTGCCAAAATAGGGTCAGTCATTTCGTAAATCCAAAGGTTCACAGGTGTTTGTTCAATAAAAACTCGTAAACATTCAAATGTTTGTGTGGCATTGGTTTAAGCAGACTTCTTTGTGACCGATTTTTACAGAAATCCAGGTAATTTCCACTTTTTCTTGCAATCGAAACATAACCCAGAAACACTTGAGACTTCTCTGGACTTGAGCCCACTTCAGCTGTAAAGAGAGGAAGTGGAAAACTGTCCTGTGGTGTGATGAATCCAAATTTGACATTCTTTTTTGGAAATAATTTATGCTGTCCTCCACTCTCAAAAGGGGAATGAGCATCTGGCTTGTAACCAGCCTGGAGTTCAAAACCCACATCCCTGATGGTCTGGGGATTATAAGATTCTATGGCATGGGACGCTTCCGCATGTTCCGCTGTGAGGACTCGATCAATGCTAAACAATAACTACAAATTTAGGAGCAACACACGCTGCCATCCAGACAAAGATGTTACATGTTCCAGCAAGACAATGACGAACTGTATTCTGCCTGGATCACAACAGGATGGCTCTGTAGTAGAAGAGTCCAGGTGCCAAACTGGCCTGCCTGCAGTCCTGCCTCCTCACCCATTAGAAACCCTGAAGTGATGAATCGCTGAAACCTCTGTTAGATGAGTTTTAACAAAGTCAAGAGTGTGACAGGAAAACCTGCCCTAATGCTTGAAATATACCAGATCCGTCTGTAGTCTAGCTCTGCTCCTTCATGGTGACTGCATTCATCAACTCTCACCGGCTGTGCAGTCAGTCCAGTTAGTTGCATGGCAGACACACAACTGGAGTTCTGAAACCAAGGAGTTCCCCCACTTTCCACTCCATTGATAAGTCTCTCTCCGTTCATGTTGGGCTGTAAAACCACAGAACAGTCAACTCCTGGTGTGTCTCTGCTCATGATGTATGTTTGTAATCACAGGCAAGCTAAATATGATCTCATTTGGTCCCGCTTTGTTTTTTTCAGAAAGTCACAGGCTCTTTTTAGATGGTTTTTATCTACTACCTGCCCTGCTCAATCTTATCGATACAGAACAGTTCTGGCATCCAGCAGACATATGGTTGCTGTGTCACTTACAACTGGCCAGATCAGGCACACAGCAGGAGCACAACAGAGGGGATTCAGTGTGAGTCGACACATTGATTGGATAAGAAACCTATCTGATCCGTTGCTGTGACAGAGCAGTGCTGGACCAACAGAACCAGTGTGTTTTAGCCGTAACTGTATCATAACATGTTGCTGGCTTCAAATTTATAGCTTCCAAAAAAAAAAAAAAAGGAAAAAAAATTCTAGGCTTGGTTTCAACATTTAAAATATTGGTCTTGTTCTATTTCTTAGTTTTAATATAGGGTTTCAGTGTATTGCAATTTGTTAGGTTTTGTTTACTTTTTACACAATTTACTTTTTTTTCTTCACAGCAAGTTGTCAGCTTGTATTTCAGAATAAAAAAGGTTGAATTATCTTCTGCACTAAAGCTTATTGAGCATTGCATCCAACTCAAACTGTTTTTGAAAGAGTATACTAACCATTTTTTGCAGTAGTTGATATACTTATTTGTTGTTGACAGAAAAAGTTACTTAGAACACAGTGAGTTGAGTATTAGGAGGCTTTCCTCAGGAGAAAAGCACAATACTGACAGACAGAGTTGCTGTCACTAAAAACACCATAAGCAGCAGTAAGAGCACAAAGATGGGGCTGCGCTGACAAAGAGACTGCTGTTCAGGCTGCTCTTCATCCACAGACATCAGAGCCAGGGAGGTGCTGTCTGAGCCGCTCAGCTGGTCCACCTGTTTGGGCTCCACCATCCATCGCAGCACATTCACCTTCTCCTCCATGTTGTTGATCATGTGGTCTATTCGACTGATCTCCTCCTCCATGGTGCTACGCTCTTGAATCTCAAGACCTGCAGGGAGGGAGGAGGTCTGAGCTTGGTTGAGGTCCGGCAGACTGAGAGCCCGAGCTGCAACCTCACTGCCTCCTCCTGCAAAAAGAAAAGACATTAAAACTTTGAAATGACTTCCTCCAGAGTCAGTCCCACAGGTTCAACGTGTTTGTTTTTTCATTGAGACGGATTCACTAACACAACAGACAAGTGATGAAAAAAAAACATCAAGTTCAAGCAGTGAGGGAATTTAAACAAAATGAAGTTACCCTGTACTAGTACACATCTCAGACTGCTTAAATACTGGCTGACTTAAAAACTGTCTTCATGTGTGAACAGACAAAAAAACCTGTTCAAACATGGCTCTGTAGGTTGAGGAATATTATGACTAGTTTAAATATTTAAATGTATTTCTTGTTTATTAGTCTATAATATTTTCAGACACCTCTAAAGTACAACACAGCCCTGGAAAAATAACCTCCACTTTTTGACTTTGTTCAATCAACAATTTTTTGATTGTATTTTTCTCGATAAATGAAAACCAAAGTTTGTTTATGTCTAACTTAAAACAAACAGATACTTAAGGACCTGCAGTTATGCATCATCTCTATCATTGGGTCCAGTATCTGCTCACTGCTGCAACACAAATAGATAGCTGACTTTGGCACAAGAATTATGCCAGGAAGCGGTTTTATTTTATCTTTTAATATCTTACTTTGTCTCATTATTTATAAAGAGAGCTGGCTTTCACTGGAGCAACTGCTTTCAAAGATCCCAGAAAATAAGAAAGCGTTTAGTTCCATTAAGTTCCCTGCTATAGGAGTATTTCAATTAACAGAGTGTACAGCTGACTTAAGCCTGTTGTTTAAAACAGATTTAGTGAGATGAAAACTCAAAGGTCAGCTTTACTACCATGTCATTGCCCAAGTAGGTCTGAGTTAGTCACCTTGTAAGCCGTTCTTCACCAGGTTTTTTGTGTTGGCCAGACTGAAGATGTCTCCCATATTGAACACTTTGCACATGTCGACATGGAGGAGCTCCAGGCTAGAGGAGAAGGCCACCCACAGGAGCTCCATCTCCTTCCGCTGCTCCCCAGGGAGGCTCTTGTTTCTGAGCTGTGAGGTCAAGTGACTGCAGATGTCCATGGCCAATTTCTGGGCCTTCTCTCGTGTTTGTCTGAGCTCATCCCAAAGCTGCAAACTGTCTGTGGAGCCACCAACACAGGAAGCCAGGTGACGATAGCATGCCACCACCTGTGAGGATAAGAAAAGATAAGCGTGCTCACAAAGAGAGCCTGAAGCCAGGTGCTGGTAACTGAGACACATGTTGAGCTGCTCAGAGTTAATATGGCCATTATGTGTTCCAGTGTCCTTGACGTAAATGCATGTCAGGGAGGAGATTACCTATTGGACAATAAGTCTCCTGGGAGCAGCTGCACTTTTGAAACTTAGACATGAATGGTTTCTCACCTACAAACTGGAGGCAGGATCAGCATATTTCCAAAGATGTGACAACAAATAACAAGCTAGTAACTTGTTAATACTCCAAAACAGGGAACGTATCTCTGATCAAGGTTTTTTTTGTACACTAAAAACAGTTGAGGGGTATTGAATGATATTTCCGGCATGTCGAAATTCTTGTTTTGGTCTCTGATAGGCACAGATTGTTACTCTAAAAGCGTCACAGAATGATGCCTACAGAGAGAGGAGGGTGGGGACTGTTACAGAGGGGTGGTACAGTGGCTGGTAGGTGTCAGATGATTTGCAAAAGCCACAGCAGAAGTAAAAAGAAGTGAAAGAAACTTCAAAAAATTTTGGACAGTTATCCCAGTCAACACAGAAAAGTTGTGAAAGTGTGTGTAACATTGTTTTCTTTGTTAACTTCTAACCGCATCTACTTAACTGCTCTTAGACACACATTTAAGCATCAATTTATCACTCTAGGGGCTCTGCTGCTTGCTTGTTTGGGCCCATTTTTTAACATGCACCTCACAAATATTAGTTTGATTTTGATCCACCATACCTACTTAACACAAAGTCTTACGGAACCCCCCCCCTCCCAAAAAAAGAGACGATAAAATAAGATTTTAGAAACGCTGCGTGAATGCCTGTGCTCCACAATAATGAGCTATGCAAACCAAGCAGAATCTCCTAACAGGAGGGGCAAATGTTGATAACCCTTTTCTTCCACAGACTTCTGTGGAGGTGGCCAGTTGGTCCTTATCTCGAACATGGGAGGTTTATTTTCATAAATCATGTGGACTTTAACCTCTTGTATAAAACAAGTTAAACACACAGGATTTATTCTGGCAGTTAATTTTGAACGTTAAAAAGATAACTCATCAGACTAGCAACAACAAAACCATTCAATCTGTACTGCAAAGCTGGATTAACAAATCTGGGATCTCTTTTTGTTAACTCCATTGACTTAATGAGACACTCTCAGTCCTGAGAAGCGGTACTACAAGGCTGGATGTCAACTGGGTAAATGAATCCAGGGTTATCAGTGCACACTTACATGAAAGGGGTGGAGTTTTCAGCTTCCGACCAATTACAAACACAGAGAAATAGGAGAAATGCTGCAGGGCACTTTACCATGGAGGAGCAGACAATTCTTTTTCTATAATAATAACAAAATAAAGTATTTTTCTTCAAATGCATTAGGCCAGAGCAACTGTTGCTGTGGCAAAAGCCAAGAAGGAATACTTGCAGAAAATTGACAACTCTGTTAGTGCCTAAATTTGTGAGATAATACAATATTAATTTATTGGACAGTTAACTCTGATCATTAATTTCATTTCATTACAGCACAAGTATTTGTTGTTCAATAAATTCATGTTTCTGCATTTAAGCTATGTTTGAAGATTATAATTTATTAACCTCATCATTTCAGATGCGCCCAACTGTGACGTGTTACATTAGCAACATGTGGCTCAATCAGGTGACAGATGTTGTGAAGTCCTAATTAACAGTCATGGACAAAAGTATTGGCACTCACTGGAATTTTTCCAGAAAATACATAATTTCTCCCAGAAACTGTTGCAATCACAAATGTTGTTGGTATGAATGTGTTTATTTCCTTGATGTGCATTGGAAAAACACAAAAACGGAAATCACACCTGATGCCAGTTAGGATGGATAAAAGTTGACTCAACCTTTGTGTTGTGTGCCTATGTGTGTCACACCAAGTATGGAAAAGAGAAAGAAGAGTCGAGGAGTGTCTGAACTTAAGATGTAAAATTGTTGAATGATAAGGATGCTTTCATCCCAGTGGTCATGCAGAAAGTATTAATCCGGGACAGATGATGTTTGATCTCACAAAAGACAAAGACATTAGAAAGAGTCATCCACAGCTGATCTGAGCGAAAGATCTGTATCACTTAAAAGAGTTAAAAGTTGCATTTCTGCAAGGTGAAACTACTGATTTTAACAACGGAGACTTTCATTTTGTGGAGACCTATCACAAGATAGGATGGGAAGATGGTTTTGAATCACGAGGAAACTGTCACATACCACATATGTAGAGTACTGGTCCTCAACCTAAACGGGGCAGTAGCCATATTTTTTCTCTGAAACCTGGGCCCTGCTTGGGCCTCAGTTTGCATTGATCCACTGGTTAACATTTGAGGGCCTACGTTATAATCCTGACACATAACTATTGTCAAGGGCAGAATAAAATCATGGACTTCTCCTTTTAATAACAGGTAAATTAAGTTTGCTAGCTCTCTGGTATACAGCTCCAACAGACTTCTGTAGGTAAATAATACATCAGAGCTGCATAAATAATGATATTTGAAGAGTTCAGATTTTGTATTGGGTTTTAACTCAACACTGGGCAGGTTTGGTTTTTTTGAAATGTATTATGTACCCTATAATATAAATATCTAATAATAACTGATCTATAGGGAAATACATAATCACATGCACCCAAAAACCATGCTTGTACTTTATTTGTGCACTCTTGTCTAATATTGAACAGGAAGAATTTGGTTGTGTACTGCTTTATCACATCTTTTTTCCTCACTGTGTAAAGACTATGCCTATAAATACACAAACTACGTGCTATTTAAAGTGAAAACACTGCACAGTATTGTAGGTCAAACTACTTTAAACAGGCCTGTAATGCAGTATAATGGCTTTGCCTTTAACATAGACAGTAGAGCATTATAAAAATGCAGTGAACTGAAGAAATCTTTTCGGTTAGAGTGCTTTTTTAGCTGCAGGGGAAAAGATGCTGTTATGTCCTGTGTTTGTTTGGTCAGAGAAATTTCAACACTAGATTTCAAAAAGTTACATGCTCAATACGATGGTTCAATCATTACGATAGAAAGAAATTCAATGTACATCTTTCCAGTCTTTTTTAAACTTTGACTGCAACTTTGTAAACAATTTAGTGAATGACAAAGATTCACAAAAGCAACAGACAAACACACGACAAACTGCACAGACTTACTTTTGTAACAGCAGAGCTCAGCAGCACATAGGGTTTGTTTTTAATTTTCTGGAAACAATTATGTTAATCAAATCTTTTCTTTTTAAGTTCCACATATCTTTGGGGGATGCTTTGCAGTTTCAATATACTGCCATATTTCCCTCCGCTTGCCTATTGAAACAGGACGCCAGGGCACAAATGTGTGGTAAAGATCTAACTCCTCATGATGTCCAAAAATTCGTTTTTCATCCTCAAAAACCACAGCATGGATAAAATCAGTCAAAACCGGAGCAGCTCACCTTCACCAGGGAATCCACCAAATCTTTTCCATCAGCCAAAGCCTTCTCTGTGCCGACTGTGCATCCATCACCCACCTTGTTGTTTACCAGAGGCATGAGGGGGACCCGTCCAGAGTCTCAGACCTACAGTAGACTACTTCTCTGGCTGCTCCCGCTCCTCTCCTTCTCCTGGAAGATGCTTCATTCAGCAGATGAAAACCAAGACAGACTCAGTGACATGACATGATGTATTAGGCTAAAAAATGTCACACAAAGGGACAGAAACGTGGAGAAAGTGAGGAAGAAAAGTGTAATAAACTGATGTAAGTCTTAAGCAAGTTGCTAATCCAGTGATTGACCCCTTTGGACCGATGCAGGCTTACACCAACTGCTAATCTCATTAAGTATTACTGAGGCCAGAGAGAGATGAGCAGCTGGCTGTCTCTGCCACAATGACCCTTCACTGGGAGGGGACTGTGCTCTGCAGCAACAGAGCATACTCACTCCACTGGAAAATGAATCACAACAGTGTTGTCATTAAAGTGGAAATATTCTTGCAGCTTATGAATAACCTCTCAAATTTTATGACCAAGTAAACCGTGAATAGTATTGCACTTAAGAAAAAGGAGGCAATGCACATGATTTCTTTGTGCCATTAGGGCTTTGTGATTTTCCCCTCAGGCTCTGGATAATGGACAGCCTCATTTGACCAGGTTGATTTGAGGTTCAATGCGTTTGGAGTATGCCTTTCAATAGTGGTGGATTTGTATACACTGGAAAAGCACGAGAAAAGTGACAATATTTGAGGGTGTAGTAGCCATGTGACATTAAAGCAGCAGAAAAAGTTTAAAAGGAGGCCAACCAACACTTCAGAAATCAGACTTTGACTTTTATTAAAAAAAAACATTACATTTTAAAAATCCATCTGAGTTATAAATACAGACCCTCCGACACTGTAGGTTTGCGGTTAAAACTTAAAGGGCCCCCTTTGCCGCTGAGTTTTCAGTAATGTGAGGTCTTGAGCATCTTCCTGGGTGTCTGGCTGGTTGTCATCCTGCGAGGAGAAGTCACTGCCTCCCTAATGTTTGCCAGCAAGCCGCGCTTGGTCTTTGGCTGAACAGGGGACTTCTGGGGGAGTTTTGTGAGTTCTGCTCTCAGAGAGGAAATCTCTTCATTTTTCTCAACGTTCTGCCTCATGATGTCCTCCAAAGATTTGTTCTAGAACAGAAATGGAGGTGCATGGTCAAACTGCAGGAAACAACTTCAGTCAACGTGCACAGAAAAAGTTGAGTGTGTTCGAGTTTAATTTCTCTGTTCTTCACCTGATGGTCAGCCTGCTTCTGCAGAGCCTCCAGTTCCGCTGATTTCTCCAAGAAACCCTCTCTGATCCTTTGCAGAGTGTCACTGAGCTCCATCAGCCGTCTCTCCAAAGACAGAATCAGCTGAACCAAACATAAACAAATCTAAGCATGTGATAAAATAGGTGTGATTACAGGATATTCTGTTCTTGTTACCTGTTGTTTATCCTCACACATCCTCTCGATTGCACATTTTTCTCTGTAAAGTTGATTGTATCGTTCATCTGCTGTCCGTATGGAGTGAGCTGCTGGTAAAAAGAATGTAAAACTTGACGGGCCATATGCCGACAAACAGAAAAGGGGCCTGAAGAGTGCTAACCTGCTGAATCTGTCACTTTGTGTGTTTGGGGTTGGTGTAAAGGGTTCACAGATGAAACTGCACACACTCTTCTGCCCGTTGACACCAAGGTCTCCACCTCAGACACTTTACGTTTTAAAGTCTACATGGTCAATGAGAAAAATTGAAGTTCAGAGGCAGAATTTGGGATGATACTAGATTTAAAAAAAACAACAGTTTGATAAGTCATAGGACCTCTGCATTGATCATGCAACTAAAACCGGACCCAACACAGCCCTGACCCTTGACCTGTGGAGGTGTGCTGTGGTTTCTGACACCAAGTTCGTAGCAGCAGATTCTTCAAGTCCTCCATGTATCGGCCTCTGTTGTTTAGCACACCTCACAGATACTCAAATAAATAAATGATCTGAAGACCAAAAGAACACCTTGAACTGGTTGTGTTGGCTAAAGCCACCTTCTCCAATTGCTCTCTGTGGTCCAGTAGTAGTGAAGGGCAGAGGTCAGCATAGTGACTCAGTTTGTAAAGTTGCACCAATGAACCGTTGAGATGAAATAGGCAATTTACCAAATCTTTCAGATACACACACTGGGCTTCCTGGTCTGTCTGACTCCAAGCAGAACAGTGGTTAACAAAATGAACATCACAACTTGAAATGACACATTGAGACCATAAACTCATGGGATTGCTGTGGGACATCAGAGAGAAGAGCTGATTTAAGCCATCAGCTCATGATATACAGCTAAATAAAGTAATAGAAAAGTAACCCAACAGTTTACAATTACATTTGTTGAACACCTTGTATTTCTTACCTATTCACAACAGACTGAATGACCAACCTCTACTTTCTTCTGCTCAGCAATGAACTCGTCCAGAGGTACGTAGTTGTCCTCCAGGTTGTTCATGGCGCTCTGGTAGGCGTGCTCTTTGATCGCTTCTTTGTACATCTGAAACGTGTTCTCTAGCTTCTCCTGGTAGCTCTCCTTCAGCTTCTCTATCTCTTGACTAAAGTTCACATGTACATCACATTTACGTTGGGATACAATTGCAGAAAAAGAACCAAATTCCAGTGTGAATATAAAAACAACCACTAAGTACATCAGTGAAGTGATATCTGCGTTTCTAAAACAAACTGAAAATTAAAGTTACCTGCGCAGTTCTTCGCTCTCCATGAGCTGCTGTAACATGGCATCTCCCATTTCCTTACGAATCTCCATCTCCTGAACTAGATTTCTTCTTCTCTCAGCCAATAGTTTCATCCTTAGACTCTCAACCATTCCTAAAAGATCCTAAGAGGGTTAAAGGTAACAGTTTCCTTGAGTAGATTTTTTTTTTAAATCAAAGCAGCAGACAACCAAGCTCTGTGAGAGTGTGCAGCCATGGACAAAAGTATTGGATTTTTTCCAGAAAATACACCATTTCTCCTAGAAATTGTTGCAATTGCAAATGGTTTTGGTATGAATGTGTTTATTTCCTTGATGTGCATTGGAAAAACAAAAACTATGAAGAAAAAAGCCAAAATGGACACAATTTCACACAAAACACAAAAATTGGGCTGGACAAAATTGTAGGCACCCTTTTAGAATTGTGGGTAAATCATTTAATTCCAAGCAGGTGATGCTTGTTTAAACACAGCTGTGGTGAGTAATAGGTGCTGGTAATACAGAAATCACACCTGATGCCAGATAGAATGTATAAAAGTGTTGTGTTGTGTGCCTCTGTGTATCACACCAAATGAGTTCATCAATACCTTCTCCTCTCTTTTTACTTGCTCTTCTCCCTCCTTGAAGATTTGCAAATGAGTAAATTGAATATTTACTATAAAAATTGAAACTGAAATTAAGGGTTTGAAGATTTTTATATTGAATTATTGATTTATAATTATATTGGGGCGCATTTGATACTGTGAAAATGACCAAGGGCTGGCAGCTCTTACTGACATGTTCTTTTTTTAACAGTGAAAGTGCTATATGACTGCTCTAGTTGAGAACTATTTCTCTAAAATATATATATATTTTTTTTTTTAAATCTGAGTTTAGTCAAACATGCTTGTGCTATTATTATAGACCTATCAGATAAAACCTAGCCTGGGAAAATCATGTCATATCTTTTTTTATGACAGGATCAAGATTTGGATTTTATCGTGATTGTTTCAAATATTTTTATAAAAATGCTTTTTTGAGGTACATTCTCAGGGAATTGTGAAACTAACTTTGAATCTGGTGTACTTAACAGAGTTTACCTGCTGAGGCAGCACTGTCATGTCAGCCTCATCCTCCTCGTCCAGAAGCTCCTCCTCAGACAGGTAGCTCTCCAGGGCCTGACTGTCTATCACCCCATTCTTCACCAGAGACTTACCATCTCTGCCAACCAAACATGGAGCCAGAGACTCCAGGTGTTTGTCTGGGATCACCTGAACCACCTGCAGACGATAGGGGGTACCATAAGAGGAGATGGAGCGCTGATTCGGGTGACTGTTTTGCACTTGGACTGACCTGCTTGGCGACAGCAGAGAACTTCATCACGTGCAGCGTCTCGTCATAGGTGGAGGCACACTGGTTGATGTTGACGATCATTGAAGCTCGTCCTTTACCACAGAAAACCGCCTGGAACAGCTTGGTGAGTTTACTCTCCCTGAAGGGAATGTAACTGCTTTTCATCCTGGTGAAACACAGAGGAGAAGAGAACAGGTTTTAAACTTGCACCAAGCAACAAATACCTGAACATCTCTTTCCACCTGTACCTGTCGGTCTGATTGTTGCGGAGTGCTGTGATGCACTTCCCCAAGATGAGCAGGGAGTTGTTGATGTTCCCTGCCTCCCTCAGTCTCTCGCCAATTGTTTTAGTTTTGTTGCATCTTTCTGAGCCGGCCAGGTCGCACAAGGAAAACCTGCAACAGAATTCACTTTATGACAGCTTACATTTTTATCTAAACCCTCTTATAATGCAGGAGCTGAGAAAGTTTAGGTATCAGGCTGCAAGCATTTCTGTTTACAACTTTAAGGCATTCTAACCAAGTTTTTATCACTGCTTATTATCGCTTATTGAATTTCCCCTCTCCTATGACTGCTCTGAATTTTCATTAAATCTAGATATGGGAAGGTTGTTAAGCAGTTCATGTAATCTCTTTGAAATGTTACATTCTCAATAAAAAAAAAAGTAATCAAGGCTGCATCTCTAAAACTTTTGTGAGACTGGCATTACCCAAATTGTTGCACCGTTTCTCCATGAAACTTATTGTAATACCACATGAATTGCAGGAAATTCACAAGATGTTTGCATTATTTTACATACAAAATGTTTATAGTAATGGGCCAATGTGTGGAAGTATAACCCATTCTACACAAAGACCCATGTGCTACAGGCGGTCCAGCCACAGCAGATATTCAACATGAGTCTGGATCGGCTCAGATAAAGGAACTTTTTGTCATGACGTTGTGTGTACTACATACTCTGAGCTTCGCTTGACTGTGCTGCCGTCGATCTTCAGTAACTTCATGGTGAAAATGCTGTGGCTATGAGGAGGAGATAAGAGGGAGTTTAAAGCAATAAATGAACAGACTTTGAGTCTATGTGCGATGAAGCTATGCTTTACCTCCTGCTGGATGACTGGTTCATCTTTGTGGCTGCAGCGCTTCTGTTCCGGTTTCCAAACTGAAGCAGTCTGCTGGCTTCGCTCAAAGACTGGATGTTAATCCATCTTAGATCTGAAGCAGAAAATCATGAAATAAACATTTAATGACCTGTACTGATTCATGACCTTAAGCCTCATAATGACTCTTGCACCCTGCAGAGGAAAAAGTGAGGTGCTTACCTTTGATGTAAGCATTCCCAGCGCCATCATCACACATTCTCAGAGAAGCGCGCTTCTTAAATTTGGAGCACAGTGAAGGTTGAAGTAGGTCGTACACACACTCGTTGTAAATTTCGAAGAATGCAACCCACAAGGCAAACTGGCTGCAGTCTGAAATTTCGAGTTGTTTTGGACTACTTGGGTGGTTGTAGCACAAAGCAGAGGATGACAGAGCTGGACTGGAGCAAGACAAAGACTCTGATTCATCGCTGAATCTGAGAGGATCAGAATCCTGGATGCACAGGAGCAATGAGATAAAAGTTCTGTCTGAAGACAACATTTTAGTCGTGATTTCATTTCTTTTTTCAAATGATGCCTGAACATTCTGAGAGGAAAATGAATTTCTCTCACATCTTTGGCTAAAGCGAACACAGCAGCTTTAGCACTCCTCTCCTGTTTGACCTGTTCAGGATCCAGTTGTTTAGTGTCGTTCCTGAGGTGAGGTTTCAGGTCCATAGCTTCGTACTGATGGCCGCTGATGTGGTGTAGTGTTGCATCCAGCACTCGTAGGAGGATCCCTGGATCTTTTTGACTCCCTGAAACATTTCAAGCACACTTTTAAAGGCACAGGGAGTTCTTGGCATAACTAAAATGATGATGTTTGCATCTTCACCTTGAAGTGTGTAGGTTTTCCCAGCATTGGTGACTCCATAGCTGAATATCAGAGCATTTTCTCCATACAAGAAATCAGACATTTGACCTATGACTGTGTTTTCAAACAGCTCAGTCTGGCTTGTATCTGGACCAAAAACCTAAAATGAAAGGGAAGGATGTTCATAAGTGTAAATGAAAAACATCTGGGTAAACAGCCAAGGAGTCTAAGAAGTTTCTGACCTGAGAGAAGGAGAATTTGTGTATTGAAGTGCCGATGCCCCTCCCGCTGCTCTTTGAGGTGGCTGAACCTTTTGGTGCATTCAGTGTAACGGTCTGGCTGTCTTCAATCACTACACAGCCCTAAGAAACAAGTGGCCATGAATTAACTGCCTTGAGTCTATGAAAAAGCAAACAGTCTTTTAGTGTTAAGCCAAACACGGAGACAAGAGTTGTCAAAGAGTAAACTGAACAAAGCAAATAAATTAAGTGGAATTGGAAAAGATACGTAGCTGTTTTTGAAATCCCTGATGTAAGAGTTCATTCACTCTATTTCAATTTGCCCCTTTTATTGCATTTTCATGATAAAAAGGACCAAATATGAAAGCTGTAGAATTCATCACAAAGCGTTATTGTACATTGCTTATCTATAGATCCAAATAAAGTGACATTTGTTCATTAGGAGCCCTTTAATCCTGCAGAGGTGCTCAGTTTTTCTGTTCTTGTTCTCACTTACCAGTTTTCTTAACTCAAGATAAACACTGACTTTCAGTGCCAACACTGTTATCTTATCTAATAACAGCAGGTTTGGTCTCACAAGGTGCAAACTCAACAAAGTGCTTAACATAGTGAGCAACAATTAAAGTGACTGTACAACATGGAGATTACTGTCAAAGCTAATAAATGATAACTTGGTGAGTATTTCATACTATATAATAAAGTAGCTCTTGCAATATACCAAAAGGTGTAACAGCTCTTTTATCCATAATAAAACAGACATAGCATAGCATAGCACAACATAACATAGGATAACATAACAATGTCAGATCAACAACAAAGTACACTACCCCATATCCCGCCAGCAAAGGATGGTTAATGTTCCAAAAAAGACACTGGTACCCTTCAAGGCTCATGAAAATCCATGTGTCACACAATCAGAACCAAAAAAATATATAACAGTATACAACAAGAAGTTATGATATTTGCTAAAAAGTACACTGAAAAGTCTCGCAAGTGCAAAAAAAGAGAGCAACTGATGCACCCAATGTGTGTTTTTATTTTCATTATTTTTTATGTGTATTCAGGTTCAGTAAGAAATGATAGTTTGCTTTGAAGTCTGTAAAAAGCACCTTTTTGGACTGCATGGGGTTTGCAGAAATCATGAAAACTTGGTCAACAGAAAATCTGCAAAGCAGGCTTCAATCACTGCCCCTGTGGAGGGATTTGTGTGTGTTTTTTAAGTCACAAAAACACACCAAGCTAATTTTAATGATATTAAGCTACCTTTATAAGTCATTTATGGACCACATGCTATCTTTTACATTCAGTTCTTACCTGACCCTTGTTTTCAGACAATTCCTCCTTGGAGAAAGGCCTGACTCTGAGGTAAACCCTCATAGTCTGCTGCTCTGCAACATCTGAAGCTTCAGCCTGCAAGAACAGGGGCCAAAAATCAAACCACAAACACACAGACCAAAAAGTAAAGTTGTAAATAAAGAAATCTTTACCTGCTGGGATGAGGGGCTGATGATGGGATCTTCACAGGTAATATCCATGTCCATACTCTTCATGTTGTCTCCTTCATGGGTGAGATCAAAAACTTCACTCATCTTCACTCCAATGTGTCCCTTAGTTCATGTGCTGATTCCTTAATGCCTAAGTTCTTGCGTGAATCGTAACCAGCCCCTGACTCTCTTTAAAGATTATTTCAAGGGTGTTTTTTCTTTAGTTTGAGCAGTGTCTTGTCCTGCTAGTGCGCTCCAGCTGAAACCCTCAATGAGCTCGTCACCAGGTTTAAGTGAAATCAGGTGTGAAGTCAAACAAACCAAAGGGCACAGCCTCAGACTCTGATCAGGATTTACTGAGCTGAGAGCAGTCTAGCTTTGGAGGCCCATTGTAATGAACTAAGACAAGGGAATAAGCTTGGACATCTTTTTTTACCCTAGCTTAGCCATGGTTCAGTGGCACAAAAGTAGAAAAGTAAGAAGCAGGATATGTAATGATAAAGTAACTACATAGATTTATCCTGTGGAGCCAGCCTGCTCCAGAACAGGCTAAGTTCCAGGATGTAATTGATGTCATACCTCATCTCAGCCAGCAGCCATGGAAACCAATTGTTATTCCACTGCCCACAACACAATGTTATCACATTCAACTAATTTCACATAAATTAACACATATAATGCTATTTATCGTTTTCTTATCTTCTATCTCTCCAAATGTATCAAATCTGAATCTTATCTTTTCTTGTAAATTATATAAAATTAATCACATTGACTCCATAAGTCATCACTGTTCAAAGTACTCATACTCTTAATCAATCATAATCATAATTTTTCTTTTTGATGATTCAATATGTTTTATTTTGTTAAAACAGCTGTTGTTTTGGTAGTGACTTCACTTTTTTGGGTAGGGACCATACTGTTTCTATAGTTACAGAAGTACTTTGTTTGAAGGTAGGGTACTTTGAGGGTAGTCACTGAACTCCTTTTGCTATGATTTAACATTCAACATGTAAAATACTAATGAAACATATTGGTTCAGAATTAAAGAAACAACAGCTTTGTTATAAATACTATATTCCAAAGAAGCACTTTTTAAAATACCTACAGTTGAAACATTTGATTTCATCAAAACACTATAACATTACTTATGAACCACCACTGTCTTGTCCAGAGGATTTAGTGCTAAAACATATGAATGGTAGATGACAAATTTCAACTATATTTGCCACACTTATTTCTCATGACAAGGAATCTTGTACAGACAGAATGATAGCTTGGATTTCAGATATTAAGGAAGATATAGGTGAGGATGAATGGGTGGATGCTTGCTTAAAAGCACAAACACAAACTATTAACACCAGACTGAAATTATTACGACATAAATAGCTAATGAGAACATATATAACCCCTGAGATACTGAGTAAATGGTCCCCTGACATTCCAGACATCTGTGCCAAATGTTTGACTGAGAAAGGCACTTTAATTCATTGTGTATGGGAATGTCCCAAACTGGTGGCTTTTTGGAAAATGGTTCTTTGTACGCTAAGTAAAATCATTGGTACTCAAATACCTTATCTAGCAAAACTTTGCATACTTGGTTTATTCCCGGCTGACTTTATGGCTCTGAAAATAAGACTCTGATCAACTTTGGTCTCCTGCAGGCCAGAAGGATGATTGCTTTGTTGTGGAAAGAGACTGAAGTTTCTTCTATACAGTCCTGGATAAGGGAAATGACGCTCAGTGTTACAATGGAAAAACTAACTTATGTTATGAGAGGTAAAGCACAAGAGTTTGAGGTGTGGACACCCCTAATGAGCTTTCTTGGACAGAAATAATGACAATGAACTTTAGAGTGTGACAGCCACCATATTTCTATTATTATTCATTTATTTATTTATTTTATTTTTACTTATACTATTTTTACTATTCTGAACTCATTTTGCATTATTTTATTTAAATATCTTTTGCTATTATTTTCTTTATGCATTATTGTTTATATCATTGTTTTTAGTTTTTGTAATCATGTTCATGTCTGTTGAAAACTAATAAAAAGATTGTTCAAAGAAACAACGGCGGTTTCATCTCCCATGTAAAGCTTTGATTGAAATGAGATCACAAATTTAAAGTAAATTTACAATCTGTATATTAGTGTAATAGGCATCGTGGCCTCCTTGATTCTTTAATGGGCACCACAAACTACACACCTGTCTACAGTATGCACTGTCTGTTGGCCTCTTTAGTTAGGGGCCATGGGTACTCTCTCTAGTACCAAGGCCTACATACTCCTCTCTTGGTCTCTTGCTCACTGGTTCCGAGGTCTTTGTACATCTCTCATGGGCTATTTATCACTCAGTCATATGGGCCATGGTCTGTAAAGTTGTCTTATGGGTACCTCTCAAATAAGCACTGTGATTGACAGTGTTGTCTGCAGGAACCAGGGTCTGGCTGCCTTTCTCATTGGGCACCATAGCTTGTATACCTGTTATATGGCCATGGCAAGTGATTATGATATTACTCATGGTACCAGGTATGGAGACAATACCGGACATTTGGACAAGATTTCCTCGACACCAGACATATCATCAGAGTGACCATAGTTCTGGATGTATGCAGGCAATGTCCGTGGCAATTGTTGTATGGACAGATATCCCTGGTACCAGTCAAACACAGAGAGTGACTAGTGGTACCGAAGAAATAGACACATGTGGAGGCCATGATCTATGTAGCTGTCCCTCAGTCTCTCTGCTTCACTTTTTGGCATTTTGGTGTTTTATCCCTCCCTGTAAAATCTCTTTAAGAATGAAATAAAATATAAATCAGAGTTATCTATGCATGACGTTTGTTTGTAGGTATTAATAGGTAACACTTGCTTTAATCAAAAATGATCTGAAACCATCATGGCATTACCAAAACATTTGCGTAAGTTTAGGTCATGACATTTTACGCTATTTATTGGCAGAAATCAACAATGCTACCCACAACACTTTCACCAAACACAGTTTGAACATGTGTACAGAGGTAGAAAACACAACATTCAGCATTAAAATCAAAAGTGCTTCTTTCATTGAAGAAACAATGCTTTGGTCATGACACTCCTTAAAACCACACACTGATTTTTATTTGTTTATTTTTTAACTTTAGAAGGCATAATCTCAACACTGTTTTAAACTGACTTCTCACCATGTGGCCATGGATGAACATGTCTCTTCTTGGTGAAATATCTAGAGGTGTTGATAAAACCAGGCCCTGCCTACAGACTAAAACTCTTTGTGTATCGGTCGTGATTATATACAGTCTATGGTAGCGACATGAAAACTTGGGACAGGAATTTTTTACATTTAAAAGATATCTACAAAATCAATCAGATTGTTTCGAATGTCCTTTAATTTTTTTTTTTAGAAATCAAAAAAGATCTATATACACACAGTATTTGGGAAATTGGCAAAAATCATTTGAATGCTATTTTCATGAATTGAAATTTAGGTGTCAGAAGTAGGGACAGCTACCTCACAATAGAAAGTGACACATTAAAGATGATTTTTATACATTAAGTTAAATTGAATCCCAGTACATGGGTACATCTCAAAGCTCCAAAGTCCCTCCCACCAGACAGCATGTGATACAGTTGTGTTCAAAATTATTCAACCCCACAGTAGATAAGTGTTTTTGCAAGTTTGACATTTATTTTTCATCTTGTAGATAATCACATTAAATAATAACATGTCAAATAGACAAATACAACTGAAAGTACAACAAAAATGTTTAGAATATACCAATTAATGGCCTTTCTGTGATTACCTGATTGACAAAATTATTCAACCCCTTAGGTGTGTATAACTTTAGTACTTAGTACAACATCCTTTTGCCACAATAACAGCGTTTAGACGTGAAGCATAGCTTGATACAAGTTTCTTGCAGCGATCCACAGGTATTTTTGCCCATTCCTCATGGGCAAAGGCCTCCAGTTCATTTACATTTTTTGGCTTCCGTGCTGCAACTGCCTTCTTCAAGTCCCACCAGAGATTTTCAATGGGATTTAAGTCTGGTGATTGCGATGGCCACTCCAGAATCTTCCAGCCCTTCTTTTGCAACCAAGCTGTGGTAGATTTTGAGGTATGCTTAGGATCATTGTCCTGTTGGAAGGTCCAACGTCTCCCAAGCCTCAGCTTTGTTACTGACTGCATGACATTTGCATCCAAGATCTCCTGGTAGTGAACTGAATTCATAATACCTTGCACATTCTGAAGATTCCCTGTACCTGTAGAAGCAAAACAACCCCAGAGCATGACTGACCCCCTACCATGCTTCACAGTAGGCAGGGTGTTCTTTTCTTTATACGCATCATTCTTTCTCCTCCACACATACTGTTGATCCATTGGCCCAAAAAGTTCTAGTTTGGTCTCATCACTCCAGAGAACAGTATCCCAAAACCTTTGTGGTTTGTCCACCTGGTTTTTGGCATACTGGAGTCGACTCTTCTTGTGCTTTGGAGTCAGTAGGGGGGTGCGCCTGGGAGTTCTTGCATGGAAGCCATCATTTAAGAGTGTGCGTCTTATTGTCTGGGATGAAACCTGAATACCTCCCTCTGACATGTCCTGTTGTAGTTCCTCAGCTGTCACCCGGGGATTTTTCTCCACCGTTCGCCTCAGGTATCGCACAGCAGTTGCAGACAGTAGCCTCTTTCTACCACGCCCAGGTAGCGTTTCCACTGTGCCTTTAGCTTTAAACTTGCGGATTATGCTCCCAATTGTGTCTCTTGAAATGTTTAGCCTCTTTGCTATCTTTTTATATCCATATCCTTGCTTATGAAGGGAAATTACCTCCTCTCTGAACTTTTTTGACCATTCCTTGGACTTCACCATGTTGCAAAGATGTCATTAACTGCCAAGAAGAGCCATGTGTCACAGTCCTTTTAAATCTTCTTAATTGCTGCTCATTAGGGTTGTGTTCACATCTACAGGTGTGTTCATCAGCTGTTTGACAACACCTGATGAAAATCTCTGTTCTTAAGAGTGGTGGACTAGGGGGGAACTTATTAAAACAGTTACTCCATTAGTGTCTTTCCGGTAATTAAACATATAATGTTTATAAAAACAACATTAAAGTCAACATAAACAGATAAACTGTACAGTAGTAAATTACACTTTATCAACAAGATGAAAAATAAATGTGAACTTGCAAAAACACTTATGTACTGTGGGGGTTGAATAATTTTGAACACAACTGTAGATGCAAGGAGACCAAGAAAGGAGATTTGTTGTTTAAGAAATGAGATATTCTTTCCTCCCCAGCATCACATGAAGTAAAATCTCTGAGTGATGATGATGTCAGCTTATCATCACTGGATCACCTGTCAATCAGCTCCAACAGCTGTCTGTGTATCTGCACATGTGCACTACAATAACTTTATTATAATAGTACCAGCAACCAAGGCTTGTCTCTTTTTCTCACCTGTCTAACAAACTCTTTCATATAAGGAAAACCTGCACCCTGATTATTGTACCCTGTTCAAAAGAACATGGATCACTTTGCTAGTAAAATGGGTCATTGGATTATTTATCAGTTTTCTATCCTTTACCTAGAACTTAGCTGATGGTGAACTCTGAAACTTACTGACATACCCAAGTTTATGCAAAAGTAGACATGGTGTAACTCTTAGCAAACCCCACAATCATGGATAGAACTTTAAAAGGAAAAGCAGGAAAGGAAATGCAACAAGCACATTTTTCAGACAAACTTTTTCTCTTGGACCCAAGTCTTCATGAAGAAAGAATTAACAGGAATATGAATGACTAAAATAACTTCACAAATACTTCTGCTCTATTATTTACATAGTTTTTTGGTTTGATGAATTTGACCCAAACAGTAATTAAAACCTATTATTGATCCTGGTTTTATTGATTAAATGATTCAGTATTTTTTGCTTCGAACTCACAAACACTTTTTTAATCCCAGAAGTCCAATCGTCCAAGAATAATTCCACAATTTGAGTCTTGATCATGGCTGCACGGTGGCGCAGTGGGTAGCTTCAGCCTCACAGCAAGAAGGTCGCCGGTTCGATTCCCAGTTCGGGCATGGTTGGCCTTTCTGTGAGGAGTTTGCATGTTCTCCCCGTGCATGTGTGGGTTCTCTCCAGGTACTCCAGCTTCCTCCCACAGTCCAAAAACATGCCCACGTTAGGTTAATTGATTATTCTAAATTGCCTGTAGGTGTGAGTGTGTGTGTGAATGGTTGTTTGTTTCTATGTCAGCCCTGAGATTGACTGGCAACCAATCCAGGGTGTACCCCGCCTCTCGCCCAATGACAGTTGGGATAGGCTCCAGCCACCCACGACCCTGAATAGCAGGATACACTTAAGAAAATGGATGGATGTAGTCTTGATCATGTTGGCAAACAGTCCCCCCAAAATCTGTGCTTCATCACTGCAGGAATTCATAAGATCCCTGACAAAATGCTTAGCATCTATCAAATTTCCCAGATGTTTAAAATTTCTGTACTAAACTTTCCATGATTAATCTTGTAAATTGATCTGATAATCTTAGACACTGATTTTAGATTTTCTCAATTTTACAGCCAAAATCTACATTTTTAAGGTGTGTAACATTTCGTTTTACATGCAATAAGTAAATGACATTTTGTGGACTTGGCATGACTGATCCCTGGGTAGCTTTGTTATTCTTAAGGATACAAACATATTTGATGTCCTTACTTCTGTTGGTCTCTTTCACATCTGAAAATGTCTGTACATTTTGAAAAAAGGCTGTAAAATAATGGACACAAGCCGACACAGCATGAGTTTCCTTATTTTTCTCTTTATTGACTCATCCCTTATGTCACCTATGCGTCTGCGATGGTGACCTCAACCTCTACACCGGGTTCGATGCTGATGGAGGTGATCTGCTTGACAATCTCAGATGGGCTGTGCAGATCGATCAGGCGCTTGTGGATCCTCATCTGAAACCGATCCCAGGTTTTGGAACCTTCACCACAGGGAGTCTTCCTGGTAGTGATTCGCAGGGTCTGCAGAAGAAGGAATAAAACACGTTCAGACCAATGAGAAAATATCCTACATCTAAATCAAAAGGACTTCTAAACGTCGACACCTTTGGTTTCATTGCAAGAGCAGATATTTCAAAATTTTACATTTCCTTGTGTGTCGATTCCAGCTGACCAGAATACTTGTTGTATGGGTCTGTGTATTCAATTACCTTTGTTGGCATGCGGACAGGTCCCTTCACCTTCAGGTTCTTCTCCTTGGCTCCACGGATCAGGTCAGCACAAACTGAGGAACACAACCAACTTTCAACACCACAAAACAAACAATCCCTTCAAGACTTTGTCAAAGCTATGGCTCAGAATAGCGTATACAGTCAGCAGGGTTCATCAGGTATGAATTTTATCCTCATAGCACAGCCTGGTCTCATCCTCAGCTTAAACTGTTCAGAAGGTAACTTACCCTTCTCCAGAGACTTGACGTTGCGGCTGGTGAGAGTTATGCGGATGCGGTGGATGGCAACCTCAGGCTCAACGGGAGCTTTACCAGTGTCCTTGAAAGCCTGCGGGTGGGGAAAACAAACTGGTATCAAACTAGGGCTGGGGGATATATCGAATAAACGCGATCTTTTGCAGGGTTGTTGCACGTGGATGTATAAAATGACGATATCGTGACCATCGAGTATAAATTGCCAGGTAAATGTTTTGAGACGTCCGTCTGTAATTTTCTTGACAGTTTCTAGTTTCTTTCACTCTCTGCTGCTGCTTCTCACACTAAACAGCTCACTCCCCCACCCATCCAGAAAACTCTCCTGCACATGCGTGTTTCTGTATTGTGAGACGAAAGAAAAGACGCTGCTTTGCCACCCGTGTCATCCTCACCTGATTATCTCCCAGCTCTTCATGACAGAAGAGAAACAAACATGACGTGTACTTAAGGTTCAGTTTCATTTTGAACGAGCTTCATTTGGCGTTATTTACCGCTGAATACCAAAAAAATGTGAGCTGAGATGTTTTTAGAAAATAAAGTTTTGCAGCGTCACCACAAACGTGGTGCAGCCGTGAGCTCGCTAACATAACTCAAACATGTTTTTTCTTTTTCCAATGATGCAGACTGAAGCAGAAAGGAGTCAACCTGCAACTAAACCTGAGAAATTACAGCCAACTCGACCACTACTGTTTGAAAAACAGTGAAACTATGATCCAAAGTTTCCTGAAGCTTAAAAAAATAAACAGATCTGTGGCAAAGAAGATTTGTGAGGATCAGGTGATGTTCAATTTAACTGGTAGTTGTTTACTTGACAAAACTTTTTCATCATGCAGGACTGCAAATTGGTAAACCTTAATACTTATTAATTAACTTTATTTGTGTTCAGAAGTGGCGATGAAATGTGTCGCTTTTGGGCTATGACATGTGGGTGGAGCGGAGCTTTATGATTATTTCGAGCCATTCAGTTGTGAGCACATGTAAATAAATGCCTTTTTTTAATTAAATGGTCCACTTTTTCACTCAAAATTCAGATCAAAATGATCATATTGTCAGGAGTGAAGCTGCAATCCTGGCAGTAAATCCTATGATGCGGCTCTCTAAACAAAAAAACAACACTCAAAAAGTTTGATCCAGCGCCTTCTGAATATTCTCTGCAAACTGTACTGCGGGCTTTGAATTGTTTTAATCATAGAAAACGGCCTTTTAAAGTTTTAAAGTGACTCATTTGGTAAAAAAAAATGTGAGATGAAGGGGTCAGCTGACAGAACGCGCTGCATTTTCACAGGTGATGTATTTTACAGAGATTGGCAGCAGTAGAGTTAAATCTTAGACACTTTCTGGGTGTCGTATCTATTCTAACTATCCAAACTATCTCAATATTAATCTATGAACTTCTGTTGGGTCTGTTTGAAAACTCACTGCACTCATGAGCTCCGTTTAGAGAGATCTTCCTCGCTGCGCTCTCATCTGAAATGAAACCAGCGCGAACAAACTACGACCTGGCGTGGATTTGAGTTTATACCCTCCACCTGCATTCAGATTAATAAACACTGATCTGTGTGTGGATATGAGCTCCAGTCTCTCCAGCGGTGGAGGATACTCCTTCCGCTGCACTAGATGGGGGATGCGTGGTGTTAAGCTGAGAGATGTAGGCAGCGTTGGTTAAAAATAATAATAATTTAAAAAATTGATTTTTGGATTTTATGAATCGATTCAGAATCGTAGGTGAGTAGAATCGAGATTCTTACATATATCAATTTTTTCCCCCACCCCTGTTGTGAACCCATGTGAACAAAGGCAGACTTCGTCTACTCCAGTCAAATACTCTGGTAGACGAGTATTTGCGATACACCTCCCCGTGCAGTTTGGGAATGGAAGCAAACAGAAGGCACTCGGACAGAAAAACACAGAGACTGAAAATGGGGTTTTTGAAAAGTTCCACTCCGGAGCGTGTCTTTAAAAGTTTGCCTTATCGATAGGGTATTGACAGCCTGATACAAAACCTGTCTCCCGTCTGGATTGCTGATTTCACTAACGGCACACACTGTGAGGGGGGTGAATTTCTTTCCAACACTGCCGTTTGGAAGATATTAATCGCGAGCTTGCCCAATCAGAGCCACAGCTCAGATCACGTGACTGACGGGCGCCCAATAGCTGTGAGTTTGGGCACTCGTCACTCGTCCCATTTCCAATATGGCCGCGCCCGCCGTTTAGCCTCAAAACAGAGCTGCAGTAACAGACGGGTGACGTCACAGAGACTACGTCCATGTTTTATACAGACTATGCTCCAAACCAAACGCCCTGAGAGGTTCCATGCAGCCATTTCGGTTTAACCTGTTTTATACAGTCTATGGGTTTAACTGAAAGCTCAGTATTCGGTCATCATTATGGTAGCCCTTCATCAACCTTTTACACATCGAGTTTTTTCCTCCTCGAGTTGACAACGTGTTTCCCTTCACTCCATGTCACGTTTATTAAATATTAAATAAAACAACAAATCCAAAAGTTATTTCCAAAGTTAAATGCGGGTACTCTTACTTTTATCGAGCATCTATCAGACATACGGCGGAGTTCTTTCCAGAACGAATTAAAGTGGACACAAAGACAATCTGCGAACCGCTCAATCAGTACGTTAAATTAAAAAAAGGCGCCGTGGATAAAACAATTGAGTCAGCTAAAGGTACTACTTGCGAGACGGCGGTTGTGTTAAAGTCTAGTCTATGACTTCAGTGTGTTTGTGGTGCTCAGAGCTCTAAGGAGAGTCAACCCAACGCGACACATGCTGACACCGTGAGACAACCACCAGGTCTTTACCGACGAAATGCACTTTTTCCTCACAGATAAAACAACACTAAGGGTAAATAAACAAATAATACGTCAAACATTATTGTTACATACCATTGTGATTTTTCCTGACCGACTTATTCGGAAGAAATTCGGACGAACAGCGGTGAGCCAGGAATGAGTGCTACACTCGTGGTGAGCTGTTCACAGAAAGAACGATGGCGGGCTCTTCATCCGGGTAACTAGTATTTCTTCTTCTGTTTAGGATATTGGTGTTTGGCAAACAGCTTTGCGCCCATGAACGCCAACTACCGGATTGAAGTGTGATAGCATATGTGTTTGTGTGTGTATTTGTGGGAAATAAGTTTGAAACGGTTTGTACATAATGCAACCTAACTATATGTAACTGTGTTGAATTTTGGACATTACACGAGTCTGCACTGCCTACTACCTACTATTTTGACATGTAGTATGTACAAACCCAAAACCAGTGAAGTTGGCACGTTGTGAAAATGGTAAATAAAAACAGAATACAATGATTTCCAAATAATTTTCAACTTGTAATCAGTTGAATACACTGCAAAGACAAGATACTTAATGTTCGAACTGAGAAACTTTGTTTTCTTTTGCAAATAATCATCAACTTAGAATTTAATGGCAACGACAAGTTGCAAAAAAGTTGGCACAGGGGCATTTTTACCACTGTGTTACATCACCTTTCCTTTTAACAACACCCAGTAAACCTTTGGGAGCTGAGGAGACCAATTTTTGAAGCTTTTCAGGTGGAATTATTTCCCATCCTTGCTTGATGTACAGCTTAAGTTAATATTGGAAAACAAATAATTGCGACATCTCTTCAACACACATAAAAACAAAACCTTGAGAGGCTGGGCTGCAAATCTAGAGCTGGCTCTGGGCTGTTTGGAGGAGTGGCAGGGGGTCTCTGTAGTGCCCCTTTTCTCTCCTTCAGCCTGTGGTAAGTCTCCCTCCACTTTCTGCGCTGTTGTCGTTGCTTTCTGGGACTGACTTGACAAATGTTCTTTCTTTTGCCTGACTGCAGATCTCTCTTGTACTTCTCCTTTTCCTTGACTAAATATTGTTCCCTTCTCTCTGGATTGGCATCATGCCTGGCTCGATACCACCGCTGCTTTTCAGCAGCGCTCAATGATCCCTGTAATTATGATTCACAAAACTGATCTCAGATGACAGCAACTTTAGCTTATTTCATTTAAAATGTATACAATCATGTAAACTAATGAGTATTCATCCATTCATGATATTATTTACATTCATTCATTGCATTTTTTTAATCAATATAAAAGGGCATCAGAGGTTACTAGCCTACTCATTGCTGTTACTGCCAACCAGTGCTGTTTCTCTCTATTTGAGTAACAGCAATGAGGGTAACAGCAATGAGTTTTTTGCATAAAATCAGCAAATGTGTGAAATCTAACCACTTATCATCATTAAGCACAGTGGTGTAGTGGTGAAAGAAACTGTACTCATTGACACCTTGACTTTCTTTGCAGTTTCTCTGTAGGAAAGACCTACATTTTTCAGTGTTATGATGGTCTGTCTCTCTTCCACTGTTAATTGCCTTTTTCTTGCCATTTTTGTAGCAACACACTACTTTCTGCAGTACAATACTGTTCAACTGATGCTCACGAGGGTACGGTACCACATTGTGTTCAAACACTGCTTTTATGCTGACAGAGGGGCTTGTTAGTAATCAAGCAAACTTGGAACACCTGTAGGAATTAGTAGCAGCAGCTTTTCAAGGCTTGGTCACCCTCTGTTGCTGCAGGACAGCCACCAATTGTTAACCCATTTTGTGTTATTGTTCTGAAATGTACTCTGTTTTTCAGTTTTGGGTAACCTTACTTTTATTTTACCCTCTGGTAGTTCACCACTTACCGTTGTATCATTTCAAGCTACTGATTGGACTTGAGTGACTTGAACTGCAATAAATAACTGGAAAAATTGGGGTGTTCTAAAACTTTTGACCGGTAGTGTATGTACATTTATTTGAATGAAAACATGTTCCACTTAGAGCAAACTTGATATTATGGTGTTGCAAGAATGTAAAATAATAGCTTTTCTGAAATAAAAAAGATTAAAAATATATATATTTGCAATGTGATAATATTATTGTAAGTAGTTCATTGCAATTAACACATTGAAGTCCTGGCCCAAAAAAAAAACTTGGGTCAAACCCATTTCATTGGAACTTAATTTTCCTAATCCATTGGCATGATATTGATTGTAAAATAAGTTCCAGTGAAAAAAATCCTGAGCAGAGACAGCACACTGGTGGTCTTTGAGACTTGTTTTCTTTAAAAGCAACAGATGCTCATTCATGTGTGTACAATTAAATCCTTGGTATTAACACAACTTAAATGTATTTGAACATATTCTTATTTCTGAAATTTACCATGTGAATTAACAAAATGTAATACTTTTTATGCCTGTATTCAAAATATAAAAAACACATTGACAAAAAACAATATTTTAACAGTGCATGTTGTCATTTTTTCTTTATTGTATTGCCTTTTGTTTAACAGTATTTCTGTGTTGTAACTACAGTGATCTATAAAATCTCCTGAGAAATATGATCATTCTGCCATATTCCTATTGTACAATAACCAGTTGGGTTCTGTATTTTAAAAATTATAACAGCAAATTAATACTGTTTTGTTGTTTTTTTAATGGATGATTTTTGTGGTGTTGTAATTCTACAGCACTTCACTGATATTTCTCAGACATTTTTACAGTACAGAACAAAGCAGGGTGTTCACCAAGGAGAATACAACTAATCAAAACCAAAACACAATGCATGTGTTCGTGAGTGAAGAAAACACAGGTCAGACACTCCTCCAAAATGATATCACTACAATTGCACTGCAGGGGCATCAGAATATTCTCATTTAAATCCTATGTAACCTTAGGGAAGGCTGTGCCATGGGAGAATCTGAGGAGGGTGAACAGATTGTGTAACGCAACACTGGGCCATACAGTGAACACACTACTGTGGAAAAGTCCAACTAATAAGCTACTCTTGGTGACATCTAGTGGTCATAGATCATAGTACAGGATGTGTTTGATGAGAAATACAATAAAGATAGATAAAGTGGATGTTTTCATCTCTCAAATGTGTTCCATGTTTTTGGATTTAATATTCTCATGGATACTTGTAATGTAAAGTGTTGGTGGCAAGTTATTTATGTCACTAAGAAACTAAGTCTAACAAAGCTGTTGCAACACTATCAAGTTCGAAACTGTTATGGTTGGTGTGACAAAAGGGATTCTAAAATTTTACATCAAAATGTTTGAAAAAGAGGGGGCACGGACGGCTCTATGGTCTAGGTTACACCCCATGATGTTCACCATCGGAGTGGTGGCCTGGTTGGAGTCCAGCCTGATTCACCCTGTTTCTTTCTCTATCCACTGTCCTGAAAAAAACTCTTTAAAAAAGTTATAGCATTGTTGAGTACAGATGAAAATGAAAATATGCACTTTTATTTCCAAAACAAGAACAGAGTTCATTTCTAAATTGTTAAATTTTATTACCTTGGTGGTTTTCATAAAGAAGTCAGCAGAGCCAGTCGCTGCAAAAAAAGATTTGGGCTGGTTCGTAAAACATTTCAGGTGTTTTAAGAAAACATTCTGGGGGAGTATTGCCAAAGTGGTCATCATTACTTGAAGAAAAAATAAAAACTTTCACATTTCAATAAACTGGCGTGTCCATGCACTTGTATGAATTCATACACTTTGTATGTTGGGTTCAAGTTGTTTGCTCACATGAAATTTCCCTTTCAGGATTAGCTCAGTATTTTTCATTTCATTTCATGCTGGTATTGGATAACAAATTTGCAGTTGCCATGATGCCATCACCATGCAGGCAGTTTGTGGATACTCGGTTTTCTGGTTTAACTTTTTTGGAGTGGTTCGTGTTACCATTTTTTTCTTGCAAATGTAGAGCATTGTTGTGTCTATTGTGTGTTTTTTTTATTGTCCATGCAATAGTATGTGGTTTAGATAATACATGGATTTCCAGAGAGATTGAGATTCAGGCTGATTTGTATCAGTGTGGGTGGTTTTTGCACTGGGTTAGGGCTGGAAAACTGTTAGTCAGATTTTGCAGCCCTGAGAGATGCCCAGGGACCACAACTCCAACTACGACCATCCATTCTCACACTGTATTTACTTTCCAAAGGAACATATTAGCATGACCCTATAGCTAGTAAGCCCTAAAGTTTCTCAGACTGACAAACAGTAAGAGGAAATCCTTCAAAAACAAAAGGATTAGTGACTCTTAGGCAGTATGTAATGGCATTGAGGTCCATAATCCAGTGGGTGTAGGTGTCATAGACTGTATGAGCCAGCCTGCCCTCCATCCAGTACCTTTACGGGTAAGGACCAGTAAGGAGCTGGTAACATATCTGCAGACCCTTCACAGCCTGGACACTTTCTGTTTAAACTCCTCCCCTCTGGCCGGGCAATGTCTCGAGACACGTGATCCTATACGCCTGTGTGTAACAACGTGTAAGAGAGACAACGTTTAAAAGTAACGTGATAATTTAACTTTACACAAAGATAAAAAAGAAGTCTTAGGGTTAGTCGAAAGAACGGTTCATAGAGGTTCTTCGTATGTTCCTTAAACGGAGACTAAATTGACACATGTTTTTGTTCATTCTATAAACATTTAATATCAAATATATAAAAGAACATATATTAAGTAACTACAAATTAGAAATATTAGGAATAAAGAAACTTTGTACAAAAAGGAATAAATAAATAAATATATCAATATCTATATATTTATATATATTTAAGTCGAACAGAACAATGAAAATGTGCAACAGAGAATATGCAAGAATGTGCATGAGACTTGACAGCGGGATGACAGTTTTTTTTTCTTTCTCCCTTTTGTACAAAGTTTCTATTTTTGTAATATTTCAAATTTGTAGTTACTTAATATTTGTTTTTTATATATTTGATATGAAACGTTTACTCATACCTGTTTTTGTTCAAAGGGAGCACAGTTGAAACCTAAATCAAATTCCTTGTATACTTCTTGAAGTTATTTGGCAATAAGCTATAAATAAAGTTAATTATAATAACTAAATGATAGATAATAAATAAATAAATGAATAAATAAATAAATAAATAAATAAAGCTGATTCTGATTCTATGTAAGGGGTCACTCGGCTTTACAAAGTGGGAGGAGTCACACGACGCTACTGGTATGTAACAGCGTAATAACGTCACTGGTTACGTATGTCAAAGTTGTGCAACTCCTTATGGGTAAGAGCGTCTGTCCTGCACGTTGACATTGGGATAGAAACCGGATAGAAAACACTCCTCTGCGGACTCCTCTCAAAGGTTAGTGGTTCTATCCTCGACATGCTCATTCTCACTGTAGAACTTTATGATAGTAACAAAATAAATGTCTATAAATGTTGACTTTTAAAGGGCTTACGTCTTAAATTGAACAGAGGTAGTTACCAAATCAGTGAGCGTAGCCGCTACGTCGTCCTGCTAACTTGTTATGAAAGTAGAAAGTGCTGGAATGTCTTCAGCATGGTTGACAGGCTGATGTGTGTTTTACCTTTGTGTTTTGTTAGAAGTGGATAAAAACGTTCATAGGATTGGGAGTTCACAGTTCTGTACCGTTACCAGGCCGTTATCCGGCGATGCTAAGTTAGCTGGTGTAGCTGGTGCAGGTGGAGCTGAGCCCTGTTGTAGCTTTGATGTTAGCATCGAACCTGAGGTGAAGTAAGGACAGAGACCAAGCCTGAACATCCTGTACACTGTATCAGACTACAATTTAGTGATTATAACAACACAGACACACATTTAACAGAAGACTTGTGTATTAACTAATGTTTTATATGATCTAATATCAAGTTAGCCTCCTCCTCCTGTTTCACTCACTGTTTTATGGTGTTTTAGCATTTTTGTTTGTCTGACGTGAAGCGTTTCGGCTCAAGACTGTCATTGAAAGGTGTTACATATATGACTTAATCAGTCTATCAACCCTTTCGGTATTTTTTTGGTTACATATCCGATAAACTCGATTTTCAGCTCTTCCAATTGCATCTCAGTTGAAGGACATATATTTATTGAATGTTTCAAAGCAGTGGCACAACGTTAACGAGGATTAGTATTATGCATTCTAACAACACCATTTCTAAAAAGATTCGCACTGTAATGTGTTCAGGAACTGAATGTGATATGCTACGAGACAATAACTCCCATCAGTGACTATGGCACCAATCAAGGACTTGTCCTTGGTAGCATCATGGGTGAACGACTGCTCACCTTAAGGAAAAACTGGGTGTAAATGAAAAGAATCACACATACAAACCCCCATATGCCACAGTTGCTTATTCAGATGAATTAACGGCAAGACTGTATGGATATAGTTGGACATGGGAATAAAGTATGTGAGATACAAAAGTAGTGTGCAATGCAGTACTGGGAAGTTTATACATCCTCTATATGATCCTGTGTCTGACTCTTGGAGGGTGTAGTTTTTACATTTGATGGCCCTATATGGAAACAATTTCTCATGTCGTTCTCTGGTACATGTAGTAGATATGAGTCCAGCACTGAATGTGCTCCTGTGTTTTGCCAGGACGTTGTAGATGTGTGGTGGACACTGTTCAAAAATGAAGGGCAACTAAATTTAGTCAGCAGCATCCTTCAGCACGACTGTCAGAGTCCAGAGACACTTACACAACATTACTGACCTTACAGATCAGTGTGTCAGGTCTGTTGGTGCACTCGCCTAAGCATGTTGACTCAGTACACAACAGCAAACAGGATAGCATTTCTCTATCTGACTCATGAGCATCATACTGTCGGTGCAAAAACTCTCACCTTTTTCTTTTTTTTACATTTTTACAGTGTCAGATGATACAGCTCTGTTACAATGCTGGCAGTTCTTCAGTACTTAAGGGAGAAACTTAATGAGTTGTGTGTGTGTGTGTTTGTTATAAACCAGAATAAGATGGGAGCCTCCATGTCTACACCTGCTGCTCCAACAGTGAGAGCAGAGGCCATGATGGCTGTCCCCCCTCAGGGCTGCCCTATGCACCAAGAGGCTCAGCCTGTTAAAGGTGAGACTATTACCTGCTCTTTGATCTTTTTTCTTTGTGATATGATTTCATGTTCTTCTTCAGATTTTATTACATCTTTAAAAATGTGTGTTAACATTCAGTCGTTTGCATCTCCATCTTTTAGTGGCCCCACCCTCAGAGTGCCCCATGCACCAAGCTCAGCCTGTGAAAGGTAACGTTTACAGATCAGTGCCAAGCTATTGATGCTCTGTCAAGGTTCACACTGTTACATTCTGAGCGTTGATGAACTGTGGTGTTTTAAACTCTATGCCTCACTCAGGTGCTCTTCTCTCCTTCAGTGTCTCCTCCATCAGAGTGTCCAATGCATAAGGCAGAAGCAGGTCCAGCTCACCAAGACCGGGCGTACGAGTTCGTGGAGTGCCCAATGAAAGCTGCAGCAGCACAGAACTCTGACATCGACCCTGCAAATATGGTAACACATCACTTTAGCAAATGCAAAGAGGGGTTTGGGTCTTAAGGTACAGGGAGAGTGTGAAAATGTTGTTCACTAGTCAATTAATCAAGCCTGAGGTCTCCACTGAAGAGTCACTTCAGCCAGTGGTAACTGTCAGTGTTTTTGTGATTGTCTTGCCACTTGTAGGTTGCACTGACTTTGAACTATGTTGTTCTGTCTCTAAATCTTTTTTTTTTTTTTTTTTTTTTTAATTTCATGAATGCACCACTCACTGTTTTTTTTCTTCTTCTTCTTTTACCTCCTCTGTCTGTGCAGATGCCTCCCCCCAATCAGACTCCAGCCCCTGACCAACCTTTCGACCTGTCTCGTACCAGAGAAGAGTCCACCATACCTCGCCACAACACAGAGAAGAACTGGGTTTACCCATCTGAGCAGATGTTCTGGAACGCCATGCTACGGAAAGGGTCAGTACAACAAGTGGGCTTCATACCTGATTAACCTGAAACACCAGACACACATCCTGAATGCAAAAGAGGGAGATTTATTTCTTTGTAACCAGAACCACAAAAGAGGATCCTCCCAACCCTCTAAAAATCACCATAATCCTCTTTTTGGAGGTCTGTTTACAATCTACCATTTGTTCACTATTTGTTTACAGCACCTTGACCTCACACTTTACATGCTGTTGTTGGCGAAACAACCAGAAACTTCCCAGAGATTTTATGACTTCACAGGATGAAGATATTCTGCAGATATTCAGAGTTTATCACGTAGTGTTTTAATCTGAGCCCGATATGTCCACTAGAATGTATAAACTGCTACGAGTACATACTAAAAGATCATGGGTCCCTACACATCAAACAGGGGGAAATGTTTTCAGGGCAGCACTAACTGTTGTGTAATGCTGGTTGGTGCTGCAGGTGGCGCTGGCGGGAGGATGATCTCGGTGCTCAGGATATGACCAACATCATTCATATCCACAACAAGAACAATGAGCAGGCCTGGCAGGAGATCCTCAAATGGGAGGCTATGCATGCAGAGTGAGTGAACTCTGCTCTCCAAACACAATTTACAGCTTTTAGTTTCATTGACAAACTCTCAAACTAATCTGAGGTACCAGTGGTACATTCATGAGTGTTAAATCTTGTTTTCATTCTTCCTGCAGGGAATGTCCATGTGGACCCACTTTGAAGAGGTTTGGTGGTAAAGCCAAAGAGTTCTCACCCAGGGCTCGCTTCCGCCACTGGATGGGGTGAGTCTCTTCATATGTACATGATACTTTTCTACATAAAGCTCAAGCTCAAGTATTAGTTATGAATTATTGTATCGTGAACATTAAATGAAATCCAAACTATGGGCTAGATTTGTCATTATTTTGTGGCATGAATTAAAAATGAGGAGATATTAGAGCATGCAAAACCCACTCTAAAAGTCAGGATATGAAGCATGCTGTAGTAAGACAGGAGCAATGTGAAGCTGTAGGAGGAGAAAAACTCCAACACACAATTAGATGTAGAGATGTTTGATGAAGAAAAAAAACACTGCAAACAAATATACCGCAAAAAATTTACAGGATAAGATAATTTGAGCATTAACAAACATATGTACGATAATGTTTGAGATTTTTTTCTCTTATTTTGTTAAAAAAGAGGTATTTGGCAGATCCTCCCGCATTTCACAGCTTCTCCTCACTTTGCACAAAAGCCACTTAAGGATGTTTTCTCCTCACATAGCATAAAAACTGAAAGTGGAAGTAAAGGTGAAAGATATTTAGCTACTCTCACATATTGTTCAGATCAAACAAGGCGCATGGAACAGTATTTATAAAGATTAGCAACAATATAAGCCTCTAATCAGGCTCACATAGCAAGAAGACTTATAACATATTTCTGAAACCACAGAACTTAAAAATTGGTTTGTTTGTTTTTTCAGCACAAAAGATGGGGAACCTTAAAATAATAGCAAAATAAATCACAACGTAGTTCACTATAACAGTTTATGCTTTAGTGTTCTGCAGCTCTGATTGAGGCCTTTTTTGTACCTGAGATTTGTCATATTTGTTATAATTGTGCTGCTTTGTGCTCTTGCGTGTTTCTGCCGTGATGAACCACATTAATCAGAACTCTAACCTCTCTCTTCTCCTGCTCCTCAGCTATGAGCTGCCCTTTGACCGCCACGACTGGATCGTCGACCGCTGTGGGAAGGAGGTGCGCTACGTCATCGATTACTACGACGGTGAAATCGACAAAGACACGTACCAGTTCTCCATCCTGGACGTACGTCCCGCTTTTGACTCTATAGAGGCCGTCTGGGACCGCATGAAGGTGGCCTGGTGGCGCTGGACCTCCTAAAGGACTTAAAGACGCACAAAGGTCACACAAAAGACTGTGAAACTCACTCCTACTTTCAGCTCTCTCCATGACGTGCTGTGGTGTGAAGACAAAGACCCATGAAGAAAAAGACTTTGTTACCTTAACACAACCTCTGTTTGTTAGGCTAAGAGA